>WTXV02034357.1:0-19467 GCA_009823435.2 Nymphicus hollandicus
CAGTATCTGAAGGGGGCCTATAAGGATGCTGGGGAGGGACTCTTCATTAGGGACTGTAGTGATAGAACAAGGGGTAAGGGGTTCAAGCTTAAACAGGGGAAGTTTAGATTGGATCTAAGGAGGAAGTTCTTTACTGAGAGGGTAGTGAGGCATTAGAATGGGTTGCCCAGAGAAGTTGTGAATGCTCCATCCCTGGCAGTGTTCAAGGCCAGGCTGGACAGATCTTTGGGTGATAGGGTTTAGTGTGAGGTGTCACTGCCCATGGCAGGGGGGCTGGAACTAGATGATCTTAAGGTCCTTTCCAACCCTAACTATGCTATGATTCTATGAAATAGAAGAATGCTGGAAGCATCAAATTGTTAAGAATAGTCAGCAGTCAGCAGCACACTTCCAAGTGCCCCCTTTGCTTATAGTCCTGCTCTTTTGAGAGCTCATAATCTACAAGGAGCTGTCATAAATGTAAGCATACAATACAATTTCAAGCTCTCTTCTATCCTGTATGCTGCATTATTATCATCAAACATTTTGATATCCAACATACAAGTTCAATGGAATATATAATACCTTTTTAAATTAAAATGATTGCTAAGTACTGTCTATAGAGGATAGACTGTCTGGTCATCAGTCACACTTGGCTCACATCTCTCATTCTGTTACCTTGCTAAAATCCCGACTAAATATTCTACAGAAGTTTTTCAAAACACAGACAAGAATATGAGGAAATATCTATGCATGCCCACTAAATCATTTACTTTTAATTCACCCAAAATATATGATCCCTTTAAAAATCACAAAATGAAAATGCAAAGGCAATGCAAATCTTGCAGAGGAATTTCTATCTACAGAGAGATCATGTCTAGATTTCCCACCAGTCACAGGTATTACTCTGCTATCCAGCAGATTGTATTTAAAAGGATTTGTGTGGTCACCACTGCTTTCTCTGCTTTAAAATTGTACTCTGTCATATCTTGGTAAGCATGATTTGAAGAACTGAGTGAGCAGCAAATCAAAACAGTGACAAAAAAAGCCCCATGGCATAGAAATGGGTTACTGAAGTAATCACAGCAAATAAATTTCAGCAGGAACAATGTCAGGTATCAAGTAGGAGTGGAAAACATCTTCCTCCAGGCAGTAGAATGTGTATTGTTTTTACCCAAAACCAGCAATGACAATTCTGTAGCTAAAGATTAACAGTAGCACAAATCAAAACAGTCTTCTAAAATCATTCATAGAAATGATGCAGACTCAAAATAAGTATCAAGAACATCATTCAGTTGTAAGCTATGGCAAATCATAGAGCAGACTATATCCAATATTCATTGATTCGCACTGAGGATGAACCCTGCCTTGCAAAGGATGGAAAATCTCCTTTCTCACTACCTGGTTTTCCTAGGCACTGCAGATCAGGGCTGGTAGCAAACCCTGTCCACTCTCCAGGCTCAAGGCTCATCTGGCCTTTATGGGGACAGGAGCAAATAAGAGCCAATGACCTTAGAAAGTGATCTTATTTTAAATGCACTTAAATCCTGTGAAGGGGAACTAGGGAAGTTCAGGAGCCTTCTCTCCTCCTTTTCCTTTTTTGTATCCAGACATATACTAGACGTAATCTGGTTTAATGAAATATATCTCACACTGGGTGTTTGGAACAATCTACTAAAATCTTCTCTTTGACATCAATGGGTTTTGGGTCTGAACATTAATGAATTTCAGAAACAGGACAAGTGCCTTCTTACCTTTAAAAAACAATACTATGGAAAAGAAAAACTTAATGGTTAATGTGTAACTTGGATGTAGCTGGAAAAAATAGCAAGAAAAGAATTGAATTGGTAAAAAAATCTAGAAAACTTTGCCACTTATTTAAGTTGATCTAGTACATGTCTTTGCATATAAATTATTTCTTTTCTAATCTAAGAGAAGACATGATGATATGGAAGAACTAAAAAAATTATGAAGATAATATGTTTAGTGAGTTTACTCTCTTAATCTTATTAATGAATTTTCTGAGAAAAAACAGTTCTTGTTTAAAATTTGTTTCAATTTTTACAGTTTTTTAATAAGAAATTCACACCTTGTGGATTATTTAGTCACCTACAATTCCTTCCTATGGCTGGGATTTTATACCTAAGTGTAGTGACTACCATTGTTTCTTTCTTGTAGCTAACTTTATAAACCATAATTGGCTTTCACCCAGAAGAATTCTGGTTCGTCACCGAAAAATGTCTTTGTGTTTAAACAAATCTTGGGTGTTCACCAACATAAATCTTGATTTGTTTAAATATTATAATAAAATAATAGAAAGGGATGCAAACATAGTCAACAAAACCTTTTAACTAGAAATTGTTTTCATATTGGCTATTTTTTAAAATTATTTTTCAATCAATTCTAATATATGGCTACTCAGTGATTGCACTTACTGGAATTTGTCTGCTTGGAAAAGTTGTATAATACAAATTATTTTCTCTTTTCAGCTGCTTACTTAAAACATAAGCAATTATCACAATGTCACCTTAACCTTTATAACTTCACATTTCCTTCCTTGCTTCTGTTCATCTGTAATTCTTGTCAAAGAAATTCAGGCAGTGATGTAAAACAGATAGATAGCAACTGACTAGTTTTGAGCTTGCATGAGATGAAAGTTTATCTTTATTTAGAATTACTGCAGAAAATGGCTATTCAGACCGAAACTTGGACGGGCTAGGAAGGCAGCACAGAAAAATAGCCTGAAAACAGCTCAAACACTGAAATGTGGTTCTTTAAAATGTCTTAAAACTTCATCCCAGAAAAAACACTGACATCCTAAAATGCTCATGTAATGATCACAGACCAGATTTTCACATTATATTTTTGTCTGTTCTTTTCTATCCAAATATCTCATAAACTTGAAAATGAAGGACTAAACAGATCTATATGCTCTAGCAAACAGCAATAAGTGATAATGTATGGCCACTGGAGACTATGGTAGAAAGTGTTGCAGTCTTCAGAATATGAGACTAGAAGAGAGTTATGCTTTTCAGTAAAATGAAAATCACACCTATAAATAGACTGACTGGTAATGGAAAGACTCAGTGGTTTCTGGGAAACGATAACAGCAGCTAACCACAACCTACTGGTACAGACATATTTTATTTTAAAATTCTCCTTGTTCTGTCTTTCTTTGTCTGTTCTCCATTTCTATTATTTCATACACCCATTTGTGACATCTTGTACATTTATCTGCCAGGTGGAAGATTATTGCACTGTGGTTACTAATCATTTGATATAGCATATCAAATGCTATAGCATATCAGCTAATCCTTCTGCTTATTAAAAATTTTATGCAGTAGCAGGGCTGTGTTCCTCAACCTCTTTTATTCCTAGGAGCATCTATACAAAGCATGATCATATTAGCAATATTATTTTATGTTTGTACAGTATTTTCCATCTGAGCTCTTTCAAAGCAGTTATGAAAAGTATTTAGCATGCAGTAGATCTGTGAGAAGACTCCTGATTTCCAGTCTTGTCTCTGCACAGTTGGACCCATCTTTCTCGTCTGTCCTGTAAGCTGTTGGAGTTCATTATCACCAGCTAAAAATAGCTCATCATAGAGTTGAGCTCATTTAAAAAGATAAAATTATGCCAAACTCATATAATTTAGGTCAATTTATGCCTTGTTTGGTTGATACAATCATTTTCCAGGCTGCAGTTTTTGTAATCCAGAGAGACTATTACTGCTTATGGATATCTCCAAAAGGGAGCTGACCCTTTTCTTCTGACATTCTCCTGTCCCCTCTTTCAGTATGTGCTTTGTTGTTAGAAACATTCCTGATCTGTGAGCTGGAGCGCTCACCAATGTGCCCAGTCCAGATAAAGGTTTACCTTTAGGAGTAGTGAGGCATAGACTATGCTTTTCTTCTTTGACTTAGAAAGAAGAAAACACAGGATAATTTAAGTAGTAACAGCCTTTGCAACCAAGGTCCTGGTCAGAGCAGGTCTAGCTCCAAAGTCACCCTGTGTTGCCCATGACCTTGGCCAGGTGAGTTTTGAATATCTCCAAGGATGCGTGTTCCACAGCTTCTCTGGGAAACCTGCTACCTGGATAAAACATTCTTACTGTGAGGACATTTTCCCTCAGCCCTAATTAGAACTGCCTATACATGTGCTAGCATTGTGCCAATGAGGGCTTGGTTTTGTTCCTACCAGGATATGCTGCTGACTCCTGCTCATGGTCAGGCCCCCTTATCCACTCATTCACTCGATGATGAATGAGATGGGCTCTAGTGGTGGTCTCTGAGGATGCGGTTTTTAAGCAGCCACCGGTTGCACTTGGGACCACACTCAGCAGTTCAACCAGTTTTTCACCCACTTTCTAGTTAAAAACATAGAATCATAGAATGGTTTGGGTTGGAAGGCCAACCTCTCTGCAATGAGCAGGGACGTTTTCAACTAGATCAGGTTGCACAGAACTACACCCAGCCTGGCCTTGAATGTCTCCAGTGATGGCATATCCACCACCTCTCTGGGCAACCTGTGCCAGTATTTTACCACCCTCATTATAAAGATTTTTTTCTTCACATCCAGCTTGAATCTCCCCTCTTTTAGTTTAAAACCATTATCTCTCGTCCTATTGCAACAGGCCCTGCTAAAAAGCCTCTCCCCATCATTCTTGTAAGCCCATTTTAAGTACGGAAAGACTGCAGTAAGGTTTCCCCAGAGTCATCTCTTCTTTATGCTGGATAACCTCAACTCTTTCAGATTTTCCTTCAGTTCACTTTTTCTCTTCAAGAAAAACGTTTTCAATAATCTAATTTCTTATAGGTTTAGAGTTGGATTCTAATTATTGTTTATTTTTTTACCAGCTCTGCTTTTGCTAAACCTGACAGATCTAAGAAATCAGGCAAAGCAGGTACAAACCCCTAAAATTAATAACAAAAACTGCTTTCATTTTCCCTCCCCTCTGAATGTTTTAATGAATGAGTGTTCAAACTATAGGAAACTATGGGCAAAACACAGCTCACCATTACCCCTTCTGAGGGAGATGCTGTTCCTTCTACTGTCAGAGCTAAAAAGCTCCCTCAAATCTAGCTGTGGCAGAGATGCTCTTCAGGAAGGGAATAGAAGAGCAGACAAGCTGCCTACAGGTATTGCCATCCAGAGCTCAGAGTTCACTTTTTGCCTGCTTGTTTCTCACCCCTCTGTAGTTACACCACATATCTGTTCAACTATGACGATTAGGTGAAATTATTCTCTTCTGAAATGCTGTAGGTGTTTCACTTAGGTAGGCTTTGAAAGGGGAAGATGAAAAATCAAACCATTCTGTCTCCCAGATATGATATCCCTTGCTTTTCACAGAGAGCACTTCCAATCCTGATTAGTTTTTTTTAGTGTAAGTATAAATGACTCTGCTTCTTCCACTGGAACAAAATCATTTTCTCAGTTTTTATTCTTCCCTGAAGTAAAAGCCTGTTTCAGTTGTATTGGATATCACAATTACCATCAAAACATAATCTGAAATAGTATGTAATTATTCTTTCATTTGCAGATCAGTGTTTGACAGACATGCCTGAAGGCAAAATAGATTCATATCCCTAACAACCTTCTAGCAGCTGAAATCTACAAACAGCTTATGCAATGTGCAAATTGCTATTTCAACAAATCAGGAAGGCTTAAAATAAATCTCTGAAAAGTAAGGTAACTAAGTCAAACTCCAAACAGTGTACACATTCAGTAACAGAGCAAACTGGACAGTCATTTAATAAACCTCTTTCTAATTGCATTCATTTTGTTAAAGGACATGAACAAAATGGGAGCTGGTTCTTCTAAATTTTGCACTGAAGTCAAGACATTTATGCTGATGTACTTCTAGAAATCACAAAAACTCAGCCATGGGGTGAGGGTAAGTTATAGGAACTTAGATACCACTCTACAATACATATCCTTAGTATGCTTTTGGATTTCAAAGGAGCTTAGGGACAAGTTGTATTGTAAACAGCCAAAACTCTATTGCCTAAAATTGAGCAGTCTTCTGCAGTAGCATATCCTTTGGGCTTTATTCATGCAAGCTTTGCTGGATCAGAAACATTTAAGCCTTTGCAGTGAAACTGTACTTCTGGAAAGGATATTCAGAGTTCAAAGTTGAGGAGTTTTTGTCAGAATCAGGAAACTGGATGTTCTGAAAAATCCAATTACAACTAGCACATGAATCACTAGGTCAACAAATGCAGAGAGAATACATTTCACATAGGCAGCTAACTATCCTCAGGGGCACACCAATGGCCTTAACTGTCCATAAAGAAGTGTCAAATGGTCTATTAAAATTTAGTGCAAGGCTCACCGATGCATTTTTTTTATCTTCCCCTTTAGTTCATTTGTTCAGTTTCACTACTTGGAGGAACAAAAAACAATGTTGAAAAAGGAAAAGAAAAAATTTGAGTCAAAAGTGAGACAGGACCTCTCTTTCTTCATTAGCTGAATTCAAGCCACACAGCATTGTATTGCATTTCCCAGGGAGGAGACAATGCAGCCGGGGTGCAAGCACCCCTCTATACTGCCTAGTGCATGGCAGCCCCCTCACCAGCCTGTGCCCCACTGCTAGACTGCTTCACCAAGCTAGCTTGATGTAGACCCAGAAGAGAGTGAAGTCTCTTTACCCCATGGACTGATAAGATCCCTGTTTTTCAGCTGAAAGGAAAAGAAGGATTCCTGTGTCCTTCTTATGGCTAAATGATGCAAGTAGCCTATTCACCAAGTAGTCTTGTAACCATGGAAAAAAACATGGCATGACGTTAAACCCATCACCAAGTATTTAGCAATGGGAAAATAAAACCCAAAGTAAGAGGCTCATCTCATTACATTCAGAAATTATTTTTGTTCAGTGAAAATTAATCTTTGCTAAACTAATGCAATACTAACGATAGTTATCAGATTATTATCAGAATGTTTAAATCTCTACATCTGCTGCTCATCTATGGATGAGACAGTAAATATTAATACTTTTCTTATTATGTGATTATATAGTTTCCAGATTTTACAATGGAAGTTGGATGCTATAGACAATAATTATATAAACTCAGCAGTACCGAAGTGGCTAGTTTTCTATTACAAGCAATACCTATGTTTTAACTACAGCTGTATAACAGTGAATCAAAATATAATGATCATCCAAAAGATCAAAGTTAAATCTAGTGATGAACCTGTACAAAATGAAGCACAAGCAGATGCTCTCTCATGGGCTGTGAAAATATATATTTAAACATTTCAGCAGATTTTCGTGTTCTCCATTAAGTAGAAATACATTCTGCCAGTTATACTAGCAAAGCTTAAAGCATTTAAAGCAGTAGCATTTCTTCCAGATTTAGCATGCATGACTCTTGGTTAATACTCCGTAGGTACTTTAAAAACTGAATTATCTGTTCATATTTAAGTTCTGAAACATGTTCCATTTAGGTTGCTCGTACAAAGTCTTACTGAAGCTTTTTAATCCATTTCAGCTTTAGCAAACATTCTCTTCAGGATTTCAGCTGAAGGCCTTCCTGTTTGCCTTAATTTATTGTGAATAAATTTGTTTCTGCAATTAGCACACAAGCCCCTAAAGCCAGAAAAACCCTAAATTATTGCTATGGTGCATTTTGAGATGTAACTTAATTACTAAATCTAAGTACTAGAACTATGAACAAGAAGCTTATTTTGAGTATTAGGCAACTTGCAAGAAAGTGTTGCAACTTCCCAGTGGAAATATGATGACCTCTACACATTTCACTAATGAACTTCAAGCAATGTGAGGCATTATTTAACATTCAAAAATATAAGAGATAAGACAGCTTTCTTTTAAAAAAACCCACTTTTACATAAGCCTGTTTAAGCATATATGTCAATTATGAGCAGTAGGACTGTAATTTTAAACTGTTCCAGACAAGCCCAGAACCTTTTGTCCCTACTATTGTGACCGTTTGTGGGAGCAAGCAATAAATACTGTGCGGGTTTAGAGCTTTCCTCAGCCTGCGGATGTGCAGATCAACAGAGCCAATTCCTCTTCATGTGGTCATTTCATGTGAAAAACATGAGCAGTGCCAGGTGCAAAGAAAGCATGTTTGGCTGGTGTCAGCTGGAGGAAATTTGGCTACTCTGCTGGAAGACCAGTCTTCCACCAGCCCTTGTGGAAAGATCTTGGAAGCTAGACGTACAAATGCAAGTCAGATTCAGGCTTGGGGATGTTCATAGCAACATGTTTTGTCATGTGTAGAAACCACAGGTATTGTACAGCTTTGTGTCAGATTAATGGCAAAGTTAGGTAAGACAAAATTATCTTGATGTTTCCTAAGAAAATATGACTATCCCTAAAATGCCTCAAAAGTAACAAATTAGTTGGTGGTGAAGTAAGTTGTAAAGTTGTCTGAGGTAAGAATACCAGGACAAAAATGGATTTGACTGCACTAATGGTGAACATTTCCTCATCACAGTTGAGCAGGAATTCATAGTGTTGTTATAGAAAAGACAGAATATTTCAACTTTTCTTTCAAGTGTCAAAAGGCAGTGACAACAGCAAATGAAAGATATTTGTGAAAGGAACTTGCTGTTCAGGGTTTATGGGAAATGCAGCATCCATGATGATAAATGAAATCCTTCTCAGAGAGCGTGTAGGGTCATGCCTGATGCTAGTTGCTGGGAGAAGAGTAAAGCAGTTTCTGAAAGCCTTAGCACAGCATTCCCTTGTCACTATGCCAGCATTTTAACATTGCATGAAACTTATATTTTTATTCATAATAGTATAATCTAAATTGACAGTTTCATTTCTTAAGTTATAATGAAATTACCATACACGGTTCCACCTCCAGGCAAGGCACCATTTGCAACACTGATTGTTAAGCAAACATTGCCATGTTAGTCTCTAGAAAGGCATGAAATGGAAGTGATCAAAAGGTAAAAAAAAAAAAGGGCAACAGATTGGTGGGGAAAATAGCTTTCTGAAGTTCTTATTACACAGACATTTAAAACAGTCTTAACATTTTATAAATCCAACTTTAAGTTTTCCCTAATACATTGAACAGATGACCCCTTTTCTAATATCTTAATTTCTCATAATGGTCTGGAACAGATGCTCTAAAGAATACGCCAGAAAATAATAATATAGTAATACAAAGTAAAATCACAAAATCACTCTAGTGAGGTTTATCTCCTTGCTAATAGTAATATTAATAGTAATAGTAATCTGAATATCACCGTTATGTGTTTGCTTCCTCACTTTGTATTCTCTTGTTATTTTTATATCAATATTATATTGCCGCAGTATCTATGGCTATTACTACTTCCTTTCAAATAGTAAAGCAGCTGCTCACCACCAACTGATCTTCCACTGAGGTCCCTGGGAAAGACGGTTGGATTTTGACCTGCATAATGAGCTTTTCTTCTGGAAAACAGGGAGACAAAGGGGAAATCTATAGTCTTCTTGCACTGTTTAGGTGGGACCTGTGTGAGATACATATTTCTTTCCTGGGAGCTGGGAAAAGTTGCTGTATCCCATCATTTGGACATAGCCAGGGAATATTAGGGATTTGTCTTAGGTAGGTCTGGCTTTGCTTTCAGTAGTTCTTTTGCAGGAACTTTTTTTTCCTTTTTCACATAAGGAGAGAGTAAGCAGTTTTCTTATTTATCTCTCAGCACAATTCTTTGCCTTGATTATTCCTATCATAGATTTTTTTGTGCATGTCATCTCCAGTGCAAGTTCTTTTTGTGGCATCAATAGATGTTCTTCATACTCATCATCACTGTCCTTTTTCTGTTCCATCTGTTTTTTTTGGGGAACAGATTCAGGTTCTGTAGGGTTCATGCATCTGCTTTAATCATGGCAGTAAATCTTTCACTATTTTCTATTCCATTTAATTCTACAGGTATTCTAGCAATTTCTTCAGTATCCTAGTGGATGGTGCACATTTTTTTCGAGCTCTCTACAATGACATCAAACCTTTCCTCTGTGTGGTTGCAATTAATTTTGAATGATGTGATGTGTATGAGCAATTGAAATGAACACTGCCAACACAATTTGTCAGCTTTGATATGTTGTGCACTGCACAATCCCGTAGTTTTGTTAGCTTCTACTGAAATTTTAGACATTTCCTAGACTTTTGTAACAAGCATGTATTTGCCAGCTGTAAATTTGTCACCTAACAAATCACTTCCTTTCCAAAGCATGCAAAATTACACAAAGTAGGATGAGATATATTGAATATAACACTTGTTTCTGAAAGGAGGCTCATGGCAACCCAATATTATTTAGAGTGGTTGGAACAGATACATGGTTAGATAGGAAGATGTATACAATTTCATGTGCAATTTCATGTTTGAAGGTTTCATGCTTGAAGGTTTCATGCTTGAAGAGTCATCTCAATGAAAATTGAAAAAGTTCCAGAATGTAAAAAAATCTCAAATAAAAGAGCATTTTCTTAACTCTGAAAATATCAGAGTTATTAGTTCTACGCTCAATCTCAAATACATTTCAAAGCCGTGTACTTCCTCTGATTCTTTCTTTTCACCACCTAACATTTCTTCCAATTCCTGATGAACTAAACAATGTAGTGTCACCTGGTTTTCTGTCTTTGTGTAAAATGCTATTCAAAAGTCATGTTTAGAGATTCTAGCTTACCATTCATTTTATTTTGCTATCAATACAATACAGAAATAATAATACTGCCAGAATATAGTGTAATGTCCCATATTATTTAATGTTTCTTCTAATTGTTCAGGTTTGAAATGGAATAATTTTCCTAGACTAATCACCTCATCAAAATATCATAATGGAAACCTCAAGTGGTCTCTGTAGCCTTGAATTCAAAGCATTACACCAATCTAAATCTCTCAATTGACTTTCTAATGCCTCTGCAGCAGAAGGCTCAACAACCTTCAGTTGAAATAATGTTGTCAATGCATATTCATATACCTCACATTATAATGCTAATAGAGCAAGGTCTCCACAAAGTTTCACTGATGCTCTCCTGAGGCTATTGCCATCATGTGAATACCACTTTTGTGTGAGCAAAGAGTGCACATCAAAATGGATGTATTTACAATATTTCTTTTTTAAACTGAACAATTACGCTCTATGCACATTCAGAAAACACTAAACTCACCTTGACCTTCAGTTCTTATGTTGCAATAGGAGAAATGCTCAGCTGATTAGTATGATTCTTATCTGTTTTGCTAATGTTTATGTCCTGTTTATTAATTTATTTATATTTTATATCAGATAGAATTAGATACATCTTTCCTTTGAGGGATACAGGAGTAACTGTGTTTTGGTTTTTAGTCTTAAATGGAAATGTTCTGGTTTGCTTTGGCATAACTAAAAGAAGATGTAAGTTTTTCCTCATGATAGGAAACGCAACATTTAAGTAGAACAAAAATATTGTGAAAAAACACACTGAGCAGGAAAGTGCTAAATTATCACAGAAATCATACGGCGTTGGTGCTGCTTGAACATGCATAAAGATTTTTGAGGACAATGAATTCCTTGTAATATAGAATGTCAGAAAATTTTTGTCTCATCTGAGGAAAAAGGCTTGAAAAATCTCTCAGGAAATGCATTTCTTTTGTAAAGTACAATTCTGCTCAAATTAAAACAAGGTCATAACCAAAGGTGGTGCCATTAATCTTAGGCTGACAATTTCTTTGTTAAACCAAGCTCTCCAACACCTTCAGAAGAACTGTATGGATAAGATTGTAATGGCAAAACACTTCAAGTATTAAAATGCTCCACTTTGAAACCTGAGAAACTTACAAGAAACTGAAGAAATAGAAGAATCATTGCTCTATATTTATGACAAGATATTATCCTTAGCCTCGTTACCCAAGGCACAGTCAGAGAAAGTCAGGTTTTTAAAACTTTTAAATAGTTCCTTTTTGTCAGTTATAACTGGCAGTGGAGCATTTGCTATGTATTCACAATACTAAAATGCAGAAGATGCACTGCTTTCCAGCTTGCCCTTGTGTCTGTCAGAGAAGTACACTGAAATACAGCATTAATATAAGGGGCAAACCAGAAGTAATAACTATTTCTGATAATTCCTGTATAATTCAGCAAACAAAACACAACAGTAAGATAGCATATTGAGGGTGGTAAAATAATATAGACGTTTTTATTGATGGACCAAATAAATCACAATAAAACCACTCAAAAAAAAAAAAAAAATAAAGCCACAATTCTTATCTGATTTTTATTTCGTTTTCTTCCAAAACCACAGAAGGTCAATATATCAGGAAAAGGATGAAGTAAATATTTTATTCAAATTTTGGTGCTTAAAACACAGCTTTTCTTACAGGAATGTAAATATTAATACACCAATAATAGACTTCTTAAAAATGTCAAAGAAAAAGAGCAGTGTTAAGAAAATGTCTATTAAATTTCACAGTTTCCTAAATGGTCTTAACTGTCTTTTCTTTGTATGTAGCTGTTGCCTAGTAGGATCTTAAACCCTGACTCAGGCTACCAGCAGAGTTTCTTCTGCAAGAAAAGATCTGTATAATATTTCCATTTAAGGATTTTTAGGCACAGACCTCATTGCAAGGTCAGGGTAGAGGTTTTATATTCCCAGGTAAAGCCATAGCTTTCTGATAGTCTCAGAAGACAACACATACCATACCTGCTATACAAATAAGGAATAATGAAAACTCATGTTTAAAAATATCCTAATTTTAATATGCAATTTGATTAGTCCATTTCCATTTAATCTACTAATGGTTTTGCAGCTGTATCCTTAAAGAGTGCAATCTTTTTCATTTTTTACTCCCAAATTATGTTCTCCTTTCTCATGAGATACAGTCTTCCTTCTTCTCCCTACCTGCTGCCCAGATGATAATTAAACATTTATTTTCTGGACTTACAGATTCCCACACCTCCTTGGTGTTTAGTATTAAAGTTCAGGTCTGTCTCAGGCAGAATATTTGCACTATGTTTTTTTCTTTCAAGTCTTCAGCTGTGCGGTCTGACATACACAGATTTATTTTTAATTTCTCTGTGGAGAAGAATGTGTCCTCCTTTGATCGTATCTCTGAGAGAGTTCACAGGATTCTGGATAACATCTCCTACTCACTGAAATGTCTGTGCTCTCCCAAATGGTGCAGAAACAAGATTTCTCATAAAACAGATACTTCATTTATACTTCTTTACCTGCCCAGCCCCACAATCAGGCCTAGACCCCTGGTCTGTTTAGCTGCAATTCTGCTTTTCAGCTCTTAGCACCTTGATGTTATATTATTTCTATACTTATTCATTTGTCTCCTGTTGCATGTTGACTAGTTGACTATAGCGAGTGAACATGAACATGAACAGCCTTCTGGACAGTGACCATGATTTCTTGTATTTGTCAATACAAAGCATAGCAAACATTTGTTTCGTGGGAACTGCTGCAGTATAAATAACATCTCCAGGAGTGTCTGCGTTTGTTTATTATCAGGGGAAAGAAGAAGAAGAGCCACAAAAAGATTACAAAAAAGGAATTCATTGGCATTAATTTTTCTGAAGTAAAGCAATTTACCACTATTTCAGTCAGTCCAGTTGCTTATTCAAGGAAGACTCTTTGACCTACTCTATTTCTAGGCATTCACACAGTTCTAATAATTAGTACAGTTGCCTATGCAAATTGTTAAGGTTGTGAAGAGACTGGATTCCTCACAAAACAATAGTATTCAGTGCTCAGGTTTGAAATTCTGCAGAAGCATTCAAACAGGCAGGAAAAGCCTTTCTCTGGAAACTATTAACATGAGGCTTTTGGATCAGGAGCATCACGAAAAGTTCTTATTCTATCAAATGAAAGAATACAAAACAGACATATAAAATAAATACAAACCACTAACTGAACAATAAATCCTCATAAATATTCTTTAAAAACAACCCAACAAAAGCCAGACAAAACCAAACCAAACTTCTTTTTCAACATTTCCCATTGAAAAAAAAAAAAACTAATAACAAAAAACCAGCTACAATAAAGTGTTTATCACTCAATCTCAAACTTGAACATTTCAGGTGATATTATTGTGTATTTATAGTTCAAGCTATTATGGCTCTCTAGTTGCAAATCTATCTGTTCAAAAGGATATAAAATTCATTGAGAAAAATGCAACACTTAGAAAACATGCAACAAGCCCTGCTGTTGTCACAGGGAGAAAAAAGAAACTAAACCTGCAGGTAATATAGACTTCTGGAAAATAAAGCACAGTAATGGTAAATCTAATAGATCTTCTGAATTTATTTGAGCAAGGTGATAAGGTGACTTGATGATGCTGCATATAAACTAAGGCATGTCTAGTAGATGTTAATGATTGTGAAGTGTATACATGAGAGACATACACTTTCCAACTTCACTTTCAAAGCACTGAATTCCTGAGTCAATGTGTCCAACCATGACTTTGGCAGTTTGCTTATAACTGAACCACTCTACACCACAACCTCTTAAAAATCAAAAGGGAATCTCTCAAGCTCCATAAAGAAACATATTTTTAATTTCTCATGGTCTGCCCAATAAAATGATTTAACCTGTTGAATAGAAAATGTCATTGCTCTACAGTATAGATGGACCAAGTGAAGCTTGTCTTGCTCTGGCAACTCAATCTCTTACCAAGTGGAAATCCTGAAACAAAAAGTTATATGACATATATTTGAATATTTAAAGTTGAATTTATAGCTTCTCAAAGAATGCATGAGTATACCAGAACAGATCATATTTAAAGTAAAGTTGGGACAATCTGGGACTTTGACTCAAATGAGAGTGTTAGAATTCACTGCTTTACAGTTTGACATCTGCATAAATGGTTTATCCAAGGAGACCAACCATAAATGAATTATCTTTAATATGATACATATTGTAATTGTGATAATAGTGAATGTTCAACAAATGGACAGTTTAATTCAAAGGGAAAATAGCCTCTTTTTTTTCCTAACTAATCTTACTTTAGCAAATGAGGTAAGCTGGCACTTGCAGAATACATATTGAAAGGAAACGTAAAAACTTGCTCCATACAAGTGTGTATAGTGTGACTAATTGCCATATGACTAAGAACTTGAAGACGTCCTTCCATCAATGACAATGAATGTGAATAAAACCCACAGCCTTTCAATAAAAAATTGAATAAAGATGGCAGAGAATTTAGACCAAGTGTCTGACCCTTTGGGAAGCAGGTGCAAATTCTGGTGTTCAGTTTTATTGTGTGCCCATAGAGGCGCTGCCTTCAGCAAAGCTCAAGCAAGTCCCTGAGTTGCCCCTGAGCTGCAGCATCCACAGGGCAGGCCACCAACCCCCTGCACCAGCAACAAGACCACTGGGTTTATGATGCTTTATTGACGCTGGCCCAGTGCGACCTTCTTACTCAGGGACTGCAACACACGTAAATAAATAAAAGAGATTGTAACTTCCAGGTGTCAAAGGGCCTGACCCTCTGAGAGCTGAGACTTTCTGACCCTTAGTAATAGACCTGGTTCACCCACATAGGCATTGTTCTAAAACTTAGCAGGGGAAGGATATAAACAAGCTTTGGGAACCAACAAGCACAGTTAGGAAGACAAGCTAAAAATCAAACATTTATAAGCAAGGAAAGAGACAGATATCAATGAAGTAAGAAAAATCTTACACAACATAAATGTCAACCAATGTTACTATTACTGTCTCACTGGGTGCAGGATGATACAAACATATTACACGTAAAGAGCACAAGGAGGCACTTTCACAAAAGGTCTACTCTGGGGATTAACTCATTGGAATAAGGTGCTGAGGCAAAAAATAGTGATTTTTGTTTTGTAAAAAAAGCAGTAATGGATTAAGTCTGGATTTTTAAACAACCACTCAGTGGGGATTCTCTTAACTTATAACAGATCTCCTGTTACCCTTCTCTCATTAGTACTCTGACACAGTGCAATTCTGATATGCTTATCGGTACCTCCAGTTGCAGAAAAAAAGCAGCAGCACCAAAGCAAATGCTGGAGAATCAGGCCTGACATAGTCAGGATGACTAATGACTAATTTCACAATTCCAGAGGAAGGGACTTATTTAATGAAGATGACTGCTAAGTACTTTCTGATAAACAAGCCCTTTAACATGTAGGAATTTGGACATTCAAAGCAGAGTCCTGAAAAATATCTCTCTCTTCTTGAGAATGATTATTGCTATTGCATGCATTTCAGAGGATGCCATTAGATAGAAGTAGGGCACCATTTCCCCCAGGGATATAGGAAATACTCCCCCTTTCCTGTCTTACAGAATAAAGCTGTTTACACAGAAGAAACGGATACATCATGGTTTTAAGGATAAGCTGTTATGCTCACTTCGCAATTTTGTTTTAAGGAGAATGTATGCCACTTCTATGCAGCAAAGATTCCTTGTCCCCTGTTGTAAGGGTGGGAAGGTGCAGCTTTATGTCTAGGGCTCATCTGGGGCTGTTAGCCATCAACACTGCTGCTTCCTCCACCTGCTGTTATGCTTGTCATCCTCTGTCCCTGCTGCAGTGCCTGATTGAGGAGCAGGAGGACCTCTCTCCAGTATGTCTGTCTGAGGCATATGTCGTTTGCAAGCAAAAACAGACTACACTCCCTCCAATTCCCTGTGGCTTGTGGGTTTTATTGACTGGATGACAGCTCCCTGCCCATTTCTTTATTAAAGTTTGAGTCACTGTTCAGGAGAATTAAGAAGCGACTGTCCTTTCACTTATTAGGAGCAGAAGCTTAGGTGACATTTGCATCATCCAAACTTGGTATCAGGTTCTCAAAATAGTCTCTGAAGTTCATTTGGTTTCATTTCTCCCCAGTCCAAGAATGTAATCATCTGACCTATTTTATACTTAGAGTGAGATGAATCACTGCCCAGAAATGCCTGATTTTCTCTGCTGAGTACAAAAGGGATATACAAAACAAGCTCAGATCTACATAGCTGTACTATAGATAGCTAAGTTAGTTAAATCCAGAAGGACAGGCACAGTCCTGTGTGGTATTTAGTCTTGATGGCTTGTCTGTTTGAGGAAAAGTATTTTGAAAAAGAAGGTATTTCTAGATAGTCTTCATAATTAACAAAGTGACAAGTGTCAGCTTTAGGAAACACAAACTTTATAGTTGTGTTTAAATACTGACTAAGACCAAGATGGCTGGTTCAAGGAATGGAACTTGAAACAGTAATTAAGCAATTAAATTCTTTGCTATGAGGTGTATAGGACAGGTATGTTAGGATTCACTGCAGCTTGCAGGCTCCAACATTAAGACCCCTAATGACCCAGAAGAAATGCCAGAGTGACATGAGACCGAAATGTCCTGCAGAACGTTATGGCCTACATCGTTGTTGCAACTTAGACCCTGCCCTAAAATGACAAATTTACACAATTTGTGAAAGAAGGCAGCACAAGACAGTTTCTGGAGTTGGAGAGTACTTCAGCTGACTGCCAATAAAAGAGGGAACACAAACACCACATTCATAGATAATCACTGCTATTATTTGAAGGAGGCATAGAAACAGAGCCCTGCCAGGCTTTGAAGGACAGCCTAAAAGCTAACTGCTAAAGGGGAAAGGAAAATGTAACTCATGGGCTCTGAGAGGTGAAATCTGTAAGACAGGCAGACCTCTTCAGCCTCTTAATAGCACAAAAGACTGTATAACCTGATGGTGGTTGGTGTGCAGGACCAGACTGTACCCTGAGTCTCAGAAGACAGCTTGTCTGAGGTTGAATTACTTCAGAGATTTTTGATGAAGGCCTGAGCTAATGTCAACATGAAACATGAAGGGAGTTTTTAGTGCATGTATATAAATGCCATACATTATGCAAAGACAGATTGGGCTGCATTAGATCGCAACTGGGATCTCTGCAAGGCTTGTGTGTAAATGATGGGACTGGGGATACAGAGATCCAAAAAGGAAGTATGATGCCCAGGCACTCAGTAATGTCTCTTACTTACTGCTCTTATATGGCACATATAGCTTACACAAGGGATCTGCAATACGGGTGGCCTGGCAAAGCTCTGCCACTTTATATCATGCACTGTTAGCACTCTTCAAGAGTAACAGACATGAGGCAACTTTGCTGGCTCATAATTTCCTGGAGAATTGCTATTTGCCAGAGGCGATACCTTCTTCACCCTTGTGCCGCTTGCGCTGCCTGCTGAGACGCAGCCTGACGTTCAGCACAGACAACTCAACTCCTGCACGAGGTGTGCTGTCCTCAACAAAGCGCTGTCCCAGTCCTCAAGACTGGTAGTTAAGAGAAAGTGATGTGAATTTGTAGGCAAAACAGAAAACTAAATTTGTTGGTAATACCTTGTCTGAAGAAAATCACATTTCCCAAACTTTCATCTGTGTAGCAGGAAGAGCTAGAAATAACTCATGTTTCACACAGTGTGATTAAAAAAAAATATATAAATAAAACCCTCAAAAGCCAGAGGGATGTTACAGTGAAGTCTAGCAACTGTGAAGAAAACAAGCTTTTTTAAACATCCCAGTCTCTGAAGCATCTGTTGCCAAAATTACAAATAAAGCAAGCTGCAGGAATGATTAAAAGACAAATGAAATAAGAAAAATCTTTGTAGCTATGATGGGTAACAAGAACACTCATTGGAAAGAAAGAGGAAAGGATTAGGTGACTGGGTAGGAGAATTAAGGTGCATATGTCAACCATTAGCAAACCACTGGTTCTTCCCAGAGGGGTGAGTCTGATTTTGTCAAGTTTTAGTTCACAGAAGCCAATTCAGTGACTTAAAGGTAGTGGTAATTTTCCAAACACCTTTTTCACCCTGAAAAGCTACTGCTGTGAAGCAATGAATTAGAAATGCAAAATTGGACTGATAAATGTAGCAGATAACTCTACGGAAAAGCAATTCCTTCAGGTTCCCCATGATCAGCAGATCCCTGCTGTGTCCTGAAACCCAATTCTGCAGGGACCTGGAGCCCAAACGTTGGCATCAACTTTTGAATTATGTCAGGAAGTGTAATTACTGCAGTCCCTCTAGTCTTATTTTGAAAAACTGGAAGCTTTATTTTGAAACGATCTAATGGTTACTACTTTATTGTCCTAATAAAAACCTTATAGCAACATGGTGTGTCATCAGCCTAGGGAACAAGATTATGAGGTTAAGAGCATGATTTTTCTGGTGTGCTATTTTCTAGTTTATACTAAGCGGTAGCCAGTGGAAGGTATTGCCTGTACATTATTGTTTTTGGAAAAAGACATTAGAGTGCTGGAGGGGATGGCAGGTAGGATAGGGACAATCAGCTTGTTGCCATTACACAATGAATGTGTGTGGAAAGCCTCAAATCTTGGTCCTCAGAGACACAAACCCTCAAAAAACTTATGTGTTTCATTGGCAACTTTAGTACCCATCTGGAGTATGGTTGAGTTTAGTACTCAACCATAGAATCATAGAGTCATAGAATAGTTAGGGTTAGAAAGGACCTCAAGATCATCAAGTTCCAACCCCCCTGCCATGGGCAGGGACACCTCACACTAAACCATATCACCCAAGGCTCTGTCCA
>WTXV02034371.1:0-19667 GCA_009823435.2 Nymphicus hollandicus
GCATTCACAACATCCCTGGGCAACCCATTCCAATGCTTCACCACCCTCACAGTAAAGAACTTCCTCCTTATATCCAAACTTCCCCTGTTTGAGTTTAAACCCGTTACCCCTTGTCCTATCACTACAGTGCTTTTTCAATTTGTACCATACATTCTTCATCACATTTTGATCAGGACTTACTGTGAAACACTGAAGGCCTTTTTTCCCCTCTTATAATGCCTTGCCATAATTTTTAATAACCACATCATTCATGGACTATAGTTTAAGGAAGCACACGTAAGAGTAGGGTTCATTTTATCCGTGAACTATTCAGTGCTTTCAGTGGGTAAAATCTGACAGTTTCAGAAGTCAGAAAATATAAAGTACTTGGCCTTTCTTCACAGAAGCTGTCAGGCTGTACTAAAATTCCCAGTGCTATTTCTTTCAGTGGTAAAAAATTTGTATCAGCATAATTTTTAGTATACTGGGGTTTTTTTTCATACATATATAAGCTTAAAAACATCTCTCTGCTTTGGGGTTTATTTAGTTATCTTAATTGGCACATTTGTATTGCCATTTCCTTTACAAAGCTGTTATTATTTTAAAGTTACAAAAAGTATAATTATAAAATCATGTCATGTTTCCAAAGCAACAAGCACTGTTAATCTTATAGAAGTGGGTTTTGTTTTGGTTTGTGCTTTTTGCGTTTTATATTTTGTTGGTTTTAAGACCATTTATTAAGACCATTTAGGTAAACTCATATCCATTGCTATTAATTAAACACAGTATATCCCATAAATACTAGATGTATCTCCATACCAAGGATGGCAAATAGTTCCAACTAGTGCTTAAATCTTCTCTAATATGTTGTTAGAATATATTCTGCAATACTGGATTATCCCAGAACAGGCTGAGTTTAATGAATCAATTGCTCATTAAAATTGCCATGTTTAGCATGGAGGGGAGTAAGTTACGGCATCTTACATTTCCACTGATTCTGAGTTTACACCGCCAGTGGTGATCAGTTTAATATGAGCACATTAGTTCAGTACTCCCTAAATATCTGTGCTCCTCTTCACTAGAAATGTTGGGAGTGGTGAAGCAAACCATAACCATAGAGGGAGCATTTGCATTTTACCCAAACTCTTTTAAATGCTGCAGCATTACAGGTGCATGTCTTGTCTCTATTTATTTAGATCAGAGCTTGCCTGTAACAAACTAGTTAGCCATACCCATGTAGCATTACAGGTTGCCATTTTCAAAATAACACTTGTAGTTTTGTACCTGTTTGGCTCCTTCCCTCTGTGACACCAAGGATTTAGGACTCTAAACCTTTTTTCTTCTGTGGAAGCTTCTGGATCACTGCCTATCATTGCTGATCTATAAATCAATGTGCTCCCAAATCTTTCCTTCCTGTATTCCAGTGCACATGTGGGGATAGAGGAACAAGTGCAGTATTCGTCATGACTTCTAAAACATATGCTTCCTTTGCAACTCTATAATGAGATAGGTCAGAAAGACACAAAATACCTTTTGAGATCCTTCTGTGATGTAGGATTTTAACAATAGCATAAGAAGGGAATAAGAATGCCATTTCTACATGGAAAGTTCTGTTGTTTGGGTTTTTTTTACTACATAGCAACATCTAGGAGTTCAGGTATACATTTTGTATTTTATATATTTTATATATTTTGTATATTTTATATATTTTATATTTTATTTTCACCATTTTTTCTTCTCTTTAAAAAAGTCTCAACATCCTTTTAGTCAGTTCTCTGTGACTTTTCTATCCCCTGCTTCTATCACATCAGGTTGCCATGGCAATGCTACGAAAATATTCAGAATCATAAGACGCTCGTGAATCATTCTAGCCAGGTTTCTGAAATTAAAGTTAAAATGAGTAACTTAAGAGTGACCCTGATATCTGTGTATCTCTTGAGACTTTACCACAGAAGTATTGAGATCAGTTTCTAGGACTAACGATGGTGTCCTTTTACAAATGTATGTATATATTGTGTATGTTGGTATCCTTGTAGAGCACATGCACTAATTATACTTTAGGGATTTTCTTCCCTTCTCTCACACCACCTTTCATAAAGTTTCACCACATACATATCTTCAGTCACAATTCAGTTTCTGTACAAAAGGCAAGCACAAAAAGGTCTCGCCTCCTGTTTTCCTGTCTTCAGGCACCGTCAAATGTGCTGTGCCATTTTTTACAGATGCTTGCATAAGCTGCCATGATAGCCTCTGTTAACAGGTAGAGGTTAAGCCTTGCAGGTAAAAAAGAATTTCCTAATGTCTTAGATGAAATTTTTTGCTATTTCTTTTAATCCTACCAAATGACAAGGATAGATTGCTCCTTTGTGCTCCTCAGCACTGTTAGTATCTGTTCAACTCCCTGTGAAAGAAATGTTGAACGTTTAGGACCTGTTTCCAGATCTTGTGTAATTCTCCTTGTTCTCTTCTGGGTATTCCAACAGACTACGCCTAAAATCAGATCTAAAGCACAGCTCAGGTGCTTTCAAAATCAGTACAAAAGCAGAAAACAAACTTCATGTATCTTACAGGCCTGTTTCTATATCATAAAACAGTGACTGATTTTACCGATTATCATGACATATGCTCAGCTAAGGTTCCATAATAGTCCCTAGAATCTATTTTGCAGAACTGTTGCCCATACCAGGTTTTACGTACCTTAAAGTTTTGCTGGGTATAGCAAATTAATCTTGCTCTTTTGAAAAGCAACTTTTGTTCCAGACCAAATCTCCCATTTGTCAAGATCAGTATGAGTTCTGAGAATATCTGCCGAAGTACTGGCAACCTTTACTAGTCTGCAAATTTAATAAACCTAATCTTTATTTTTCCTGCCAGGACAATATGAAACCATGGACTGAGAACATACACTTGTGGAATCCTATTCAATGCTTCCTTCTGCTTTGATAATGCTTCTTACCTCTTATTTTTTTTAAATTAAATGAAGAAAACTTCAAAATTATTAAATCATGGAGAACTACCTCAAGTGCTTATGAATCTTGTCTCTCTGTAAGCATGCAGGCCTCAATTTACACAGAAAATGGGATACAGTATGTCTGCATTTCACTGAGATATTTAAAATAACTGAAGCAAGTATCAGGTACCAAAGCAAATGTATCTGTCTCAGGTATCATCGTACAGTAGGTAACTGGTTTTGTGACCTAGTCAGTTTTTCTTTCCTCTTGTCCTGGGTTGTATAAACCTATCATTTGCCTACACTATGGAAGTATTACACAGCAATAATAAGTCTGCCTTAACAGAATGAGAAACATGAGTTATTCCCACTGAAGTTAGGACTCCCCAGAGTTATTTCTGGCAGAGCTGTGGAGGGTGTCTAGCAGTAGTACATACAGGGTGCATCCCAATATACTGTAAGTGTCTGCAGCAGTTAGATCAGAAAATTCTGGAAACCAAAAGTTTTAAATAAACATTACTGTCTTTGATGAAGTGCAGCATTCTTTCTAAACTAAGGTCAAAACCAGCACTTAAAAAAAAAAACCCTAAAATTGGTGTGAAGTCAGAAAGGAAGAAATCATAGGAGACAACAAGGAAACATCACCCATTATGTTCCAGTTCACAAACCGTTAGTACAGTTCCTGTGATGATACTTTTCAAGGCCAGATTTCAACTGAGGTTGACTTTGTCACTTTTCCTAATGTGTTATCTTAGTGATATTGTTCTTTAGAAATCCTTTATGTAGCTAAGAAATGTTTTATGTAATCCAGCAGAAAACAACTGAACTAATGATCTGCTACAGAGCTCTCTTATTTCACAGGAGGCTTTGCCATCATGCTCTGTTGATAAATTCTTTTAAACTTATGCTAGAGAAGCAGTGTAGCATCAATATGGTTGTTTTTCCCATAGCTCTTGCAAGTGGTGTTTCTCTGCTACTCTTTTAGGTAGTATATTTTCTTTCTTTGTGTGTGCTGTGTTTGTCTGGAACTTTCCCCATGGTGTCACTCAGAATTATAAGCATATGAACTGTTGCTGCTTTTTTATAAGTTTTTATTAGCTTTGCCTTTGACTTTTGTTAAAGCTGCTCTGTTGGCTTTTCTTATAGACATATTGCCAATATTCCTCACGTTAATCATCCACTTGAATGCCAAGAAAATAAATTATAGATATTATAGCAGGTGAAAAGCTATAATTATTAGCAAAATTATACTAATGTGTAATTTTAAACCTGAATCATAACTGCTCAAATGTGTTTATTTAAACTGTAGAATGCAGGTTTATTTGTTCTTTTTTTTGTACAACATTCTCCACTGATTTTGCAGCTTTTGAACTATGCTACAAGGTGGCTTCTAAACAATACTTGATAGGAGCTATAACTGGAACAATGAGTTTATTAAAATTGGTAGGGTCTATGTAGAGGAAAAGGCTTTTCAAAAGGAAAAAAAATCACGTTGGAGGCCATCACCATCTTTTAAGATCTTTATCTCCTTGTGTATTAATTATGCTTTAGAAAATTTACCATATTTAGAAATAATTTAAGGAAACTAAAATCTAGAGATAAAGTTTTAGTGTAGGCTTTGCTTATCCTGCTCCTTTGTAAAGAGAAACTTCAGTTTAAGTCTCCAGTGGAACAAGCTTTACTGATACCATTTTTTCTTCTGTGTTAACTTTTTGAGTAGTCATTACAACTGGTTATTGCAACATTGGTCATTGCAACATTAGTCATTGTTTCTCAAAAGTTTAAGTACATAAACTTCTTTCAAGTATTAATAGATGTTTTAGCTGATTTTATGGAAGCTGATTATTTTAGCTGATTATTATGCAAGTTTCCATAGCAATTTATGTTCTTAATTGAATTAATTACTGCATCAAGTGTTTCAGTTAAAGAAATTGCTTTTGATACATATATAAAATCTGGGCTTTAAACAAAATTAAGTATGACAGGAAATAAGTAAAATGGTTTGGAATCTCGGTCAACATATATCAACCTCCTACCCAAGAAAAACACTTTTTCTCAAAGTAATGAAGACTATATACAAAACATACTGTAAGTTCCAGAAAAATACCAACTATACTGTTTATAGATTCCAGAAGAGTGCAATCCCTCCAGAGCTTTCACCCTTTTACAAAGTAGCAGAAATTCCATGATCAATATGACAGAGCGCAGAGTTTATTTATTCTGTGTTCTACAAAGTCTGTAACTAATTCTGTAAGTCTATAACTGTAATCATTGAACTTTCTGAAAGATGTCTGCTGCTCAAAATGTTTTGAATACCCCTAATGAAAAAAGCAATATGGTAAAATATTGGTAGGTTCAGCAGGTTTTACACAAGTGTGTTCTTACAAAAATCATGTCCTTTGAAAGAAGAAAAATAGAGGGAATTTAGGATTTCCTATAACCTCCAAAGATGATGTGCCTGCTTCACTTCACATATTAATTTTCTTCCACCAACTAAGATGAATTGTATTTTTCTTTGCAGGACCGAGCAGGTAGAAAACAAGTCCCATGTTTCAGAAATGCTAATCTAAAATATCTAGATTAAAGGGTATTGTTTCTATGGTACATGCAAATATGGTATGTGTGTATATATCTCTGTGTGTATATTTTAAATGCGCAGTTTCATACTTTTAAACTTATTTTTATCTATAATGCGTTTTGATACTGAAACCCTTTGTGCCTAACAGCAATATATACACAGCAATATATACATAGATTTGTAAATCTATTAATGTAAAAATGGACTGTATTTATGCTCTGCATCGTAAGAACAATCTCACTTGTGTAATAATATTTGTCTCTGTTAGGAACACAAATAATAGAGTAAATAACCACAGCACTTAATATGCTACCATATAAAATTCTCCATACCTCAGCATGAAGCTTTTTGCACTAGCAAACAGCTAAAATAAGTAACAGATGTCTACAAGTGACCCAGCTCTCCTGCTTCATTCTTTTTCTTGTCCAGCTACAATTAAGAATATAAAGACAAATGATAAAGAGTTCCTTAGCTCTACTAACAATATCGCGTCTTTATTAATCACAGAAAGTCAAAGCACAGATATCTCTGAATGATGTCTGTAGATATATCCCAATATCTGGAGACTTTATTATTGTCTGTGTCTATGCTTATACTCCAATACATACAGCAGACTTGAAACATCAACATAGTCTGTGATTCATGACGCTGGCAAAGAAGTGAACTGATTCTGAACTGTCTTCAGGTTAAATGAGCTTCGCTGCCCAAGTTTTAATAGCTAGGTAGAAACACACAGGTAGAAACTACAAGAGTAGTTTTCTTACCTCTGAAAACAGTGAAGAGAGACCTCAGCTTTTCCAATAGTTTTGCTTCTCGAGGTGAAATGTCTGTTTTGAGTTCTGGTTTCTGTGTTTTTTCTAAAATGTTTGGTTATGTTTAATTCCTTTTATACAAACATTTAAGGAATTTATGTACATATACATGTGTGTTATATGTGTACACAAACATACAGCGTGGAAAGGGTTAGGGCTGAAGGTAAGAAATGGCTTGCGTTTATATAATCTTTCTGAACTGGGAAAAGAATAAAAAAGGAGAAAAAAAAAGCAATTTGAGATTTCATGGACTTTTGAATGCTAAATATCAAGCAGTGCTGTTTTGGTGGGATTTTATAATTTTTAAATTAGTTTTGTAGTTAATAATATGCTAACATGCATTTGTTTTAATAATTCTACCTTAGTTGCTTCGTCCATATAAATTTTCATCATTAAGTCTAGCTTCTGTTTCTCCATGTGTTGCTTCATCTGCTACTCAGCCAGCAGCAGAGACATCATCATTTCTCAGACCTAGATATCTGAAATGTCTTTTTTGCTGTCCTAATCCTTCATTAATCCAGTTTACTGCCCTTTAGAATGTCCTCTACTATTTAGCCAGCCTATTGTAAATTTCTTGTTATTTAATAGGTAAACTTGGGATCTCTGATATTTGCCATGTTATTTTTTTTTTTTTTCTGTTCTGTAAGCTCTGATTTCTACTGTTAAAATTTAGGAGTATGTCACACACGTGAAAGCTAACTGAAAAAGGGTGAAAAAAAATACCTTATGATTTGATCCAAATATTGTTGCATGTTTGTATATAAAGAAGGATTATAATACTAATTTTTAAAATTTACATTCAAAATGCACATAGAACCTCAGTTGAAATATTTTATTGGGGCAGGCCCAAGAAAAGAGACAAAAACATAAGATGTGAAAACTCTAACAAGCAGTACCTCAAAGGGTGAGCTCTGCCTGCTAGGCAGTTTTATTAGCTCTCCTGACAGCAACAGAAACAACAGCCACCAGTGACATAATATTTACAGAACATTATCCTCTTGAAAGGATATAAGCATAACCCTGACATATTTGGCCAAGTATTTAGCTAAAATTGTCAAGAGCAGCTGTAGATGTCTTCAGTTTCAGTGATTGGTAGCCTTTAAATGCATTGCTATTTTATCTCTTCAGTGGAAATGGTTTGTTTTTTCAGTTCCCCAGAGCTGCTGGAGGTGGTGTTTTAAAATCAGGCTAATTTATTATCGTCTCTAAAAATAGGTTCAAGACTCCACCTGTATGAGAACTTATGCTGAAGTACTATATTCTGATAATGCCATAACACTGACATATTTAATATTACTTTTCTTATTACTTACCCATCCAGTTTAATGGATAAAGAGATGTTATCTTCTACTTCAGTAATCTTGCATATCACCTAAAACTGACCCATATTTTCAGTGGTTTATTGGATTAGTTCCTTGACTTAAAAGTTTCTGATGATTCAGTAATCTCAGATATTTCAATTAGACCCCATGTAACATCCTCGTCTGTTCTGACATAGCAAGGGATAGTTATGTCGTTTCGTATGTTTGCTTGTGTAACATGGTTTCAATAATTTATTAATATATCCCTGAATTCAGATAACACAGAACTGAGTTTGACCCACTAGGTATCTTCAAAGGTATCTTCCAAAAAAACTACTAAATATTTATGTAGAAACAAATGGAAATGGAAAACCCATGTCTTGATTTATCATCTATCTCTTTTCATGGAAAAAGTTCCAGTATTAAATTGCATTAATGTACAGAACTGGTACTAAATTAGAGCAGAATGAATGAGGGTATAGTAAGTGTTAATTTTATAAAAGTATTAAAATACTGTGACTCCTTCAATATTTCACAAGAAAAGAACCAAGGGAAGATATTGTGGATGCCGTATTATCTAGAGAGTTATAAAAAAGCTAGTTGAGCATGCAACAGTTAGAAATCTGAAAACTCTGGGGTGCAAGAAATATACATTTTCCATTTTATTCTATCATAACAAAATATAAATGCTTCAAATGAGCTGTTCAGATTTATATTTTCACTAAAAGCCGATGGAACGCATCTTCCTGATTTACAATTAAGTTGCTCTTAGTAATGTACAATTAAGAAAACAGTTTTTTAGTTTGTAAGTGCCTCTTACTAATAATACCCATGGTAAAGAAAAAAGTTATTTTTTCAGCTTAAATTTTACCCAGTTTTCAGATACAAATTACTTAGCAGGCTGTGTGCATATTTTTCAGTATCAAGAAACAAGATGCTAAAAATGATAGGCAATCAATTTTTGCCTGGATGACTTGGAATCTTTTGAATTTGGGAGGATCTAACTTTATTCGGAATGTGCTGAGTACCAACCCACAGAAATTTGGCTTGGAAACAAAGGCTGCTTTAAAAATAAACCAAAACAATATAGGTCTTTGTTTGTGTTTGCAAGATTTAACAACATAGTGATATGGTTTTATTTCAGTTGAGAAAAAGGAGTAAAGGTGAAAATATTAATATCTTTCTAAAGTTTTGTTAGTTGCATTGTACAGTGTTAATTATCTGACAAGGCTTTAAGAGTCTGAGCCAAGTCCATTGAAGTGAATAAAAAAGATACTTTAAGGTTCTTATGTGATTCAAAAATCACAGGATCAATTCACACTAAAGTTCAAAGATTCTTTTGGAAGCATCCTCCTCCCCAACCCCGCCCCCCCCTTTCTCTCTATGCTTTAAATTCTCTGCTGGCTCCTAGTGGGGGGGAGGGGGAGGCCTTCACCCTCCTCTCCCCCCTCTTTTTTTTTTAACACAAACTGATGATTCATAGTAAGGACTAAGAATATATTTCATTCCTTCTTAAAATGACAGCACTAGATTCTGAAATCTAGCATAGCTGAGCAGGATGTACTTGAACAGAATGTAAAAGCTACTGCAGATTCTTGTGCTATGCAGTGGTAGGAGTTTGTTGTTTTGGTTGTATTCTTTTGTTTGGTTTTTTTTTTTCTTAATCCCACTACCTTAAGTGGTCTGAACTTTTTATTGTCAGATATGATTAAATTTGCTTTCTTATTGTTTTAGAAAATTAAGATGATGCAGAAATGCAAATGGGCTGTTGTTTATCTTTTTTTACTTTAATTCTGAATTGACATTAAATGGGGATAGCTTTATTAAGTATAACTGCCTTGTTTTTTAGTTTGGGTTTTTTTTCCCCCTTTCTAATCTTAATGAGGAGCTGTTTGATAGAGCTACACTCATTTTTACCATATCATGAGTGTACGCTTAGTGGAATCAGTATTTTAACATGAGGGCCACGGGATTTCTAGGAGATTGAAGTATTAATTCATCATACTCTATGTCCATCTGTTGGAAAATAATATTTTAAAGAACCTTAGAAAGAAATGACACCTTTTCAACTGTACATTATTTTCTAAAGGATCTTGGGTTTAAGCATCTGTGATGCTGGTTCACCCAGTCACCACATTCCTATTGAGATTGTCTATCTATCTTTGTTTCAGACATGTGATATAAAACTACCATGGTCTGTTGGACTGCATGTCTCTCTTTACCCTCCCTATTCTGTCATAACAGCTTTGTCATATGATACCCAGACTTAAAAACCCATGATTAATAGAATTACTGATACATCCTAAGTGTTTGGCAGGAAGAAGAAGTTCAAGAAGAGACAATCGAATCTTTGTAAACAATCATTTTTCCCCTCAGATCAGTGTTATTTTTATTCCACTGCTTCTAGTGAAGAGTAAATAATAAAATGACCAGATTGTACTGTTCCAGGGAGATGCTGTGTTGCCTTAGTGTATCTTTAATCCTTTTTCAAATGCCAGTATGTCTGAATGTCACAGGCAGAATCCTGTTATGAAATACCACTTCAGCAATTATCATTTGCAAAGAAGGAAGTGCAGAGAAAGATTTGAGAACTGCAAATCAGTTTGGCTTTATGTTCTAATTAAGATTTTGATCAAATATTCAGCTGTCTTTCCTGATCCCTGCTGCTACATATAAAGGAGGAGAAAGCCTTGATGTGAATATGGAGAAAACATCTTCCTTTGTAGGATATAGAAAGGAACAGGCACTCTGCTCCCAAAGAACTATGTCTCCTGAAATAGAAGGTCACTTCATCACAGAGTAGCAGACTATCCCTGGTGCAAACCACCACCTTTAGGCCTGGAGCCTGAGTATAGGGCTGGCTGCTATGTTCTGGAGACAACAGCACTGCCCCACCCTGCTGTGGTTAAGCCCTCCTGCCTTATTATCTTTTATATTTTCTTCTACTGTGGTGCTGCGGGGAAAACAAGCTCTTGTGAGATAGGGGTTAATGAGAGGGAGGTATTAAGACACCCAATTTTTCTTTCCCTCACATTTGGAAATCCTGACATGATTAGAGATGTGCAATTTGCACTATGTTTTTAGTTTCTCCACATCCCTTGTAGTACGTGATCTTAAAAGATTTGAGATTGAAACTTGAGTGGTCTTCCTGTTGGTCTCAGATTCTTTTATTTTCCTCAATCCAGATATTCATGCATGTCATTATCTTTCATATCTCTCCTCACAACAACCTATAAGATTTGGTAACGATTTTATTCTCAGCTTCTAAAATGAAGTACAGGAAGGTTAAAGCCAAAAAACACTTAGCTCAGATTAATTATACGCCTCTAAAACTAGCTGGCAGTAGACAGTAATAGATGCAAGGACTTAGAATTCTGAGGGGCGGAATCTCAGCCTCCGTGTGCAGTCCAAGGTCAGATGGAAAGTTTGTGATGTACATACACATTCTAATCTCTGGACAATCCTTTCCAATTCAGTCATCCCAGCAGGCAACTGGAACTATGCCATAAGTGGACCTGGCTACTGAGGTTAGTTACTTTGGCTGGAATTGATGCAAGGAGCATCATATATCGCAAGGCAAATTATCTCAGTTAGAAAAATAAGCAAACTTCCATGTTCTTTTGCCTAAAATCTGTGCAAGAATCTTAATCTTAAGGTAGTTATTCCTGACACCTGGTGTTTAGAAAACCTTTTGATAATATATTACCCTGCCCCTGTAGTTCCTCTCCCAGTTTATTCCAGCTATGCTGACAATTCTGAGACAAAGTCAAAACACATCTGAATAAGCTTCTGGTTTGCAGATAATAATAATAGGATGTTCTAAAGAAAATCCGGTAGAGGAAATCATCATTGTGGGAAAATTCATTGGGCTTAAATGCTATTTACTTTCTTTTCTTACCATTTAAGCTCACATTTTGAAAAGGAAATCTTATCCAGAATTATACAGTGAAACTCTAAGGTGAGAGAGCATCAGTCTTTGCCAAAGTAAACAGAGATGTTGCAAATGTTTTTCTTAGTGGAAGTAAGAGAATAGAATTAGAGGAGATTAATTTCAATACAGCAGTTACAGAATGTGTACTTAGTCAACTTAGATGTTCATGGGGTTTACATCAATTAAAAAGAATTGGAATCAGAATTAAGCCATTGATAACATTTTTTTGTAATATAAAAGATAATCCTATGTTTGGTTGTATTACAAGGTGTTAGCCTTTTGTAGGCCCTGAACTAATTCTGTCCATGATTGTACAGGGTAAAAAACATCTGTTCCATTTTAGTAGCACACACTAAACAGGTTACGCTAAAAGTGAATATTCATTTTGTTGTGCTGGGTCACTAAAAAGTTACAGCTGTGGTCAGAACATCCTGTCCTGTCAGTTTAGAGAGTTCATGCGATACTAAACTGTAGGCTGAAGTCATCAAATCTCAAAAATCTTTAAAATGAAACTTCAAGACTTTCAATGGCAGTATGTCTGTCTATCTTAAATGGTAGCTGAAAATAGCCAAAAACAAATCTGAGTGTGGTGTGCTTAGGTATGAATCTGTGTTTGTAGGTATTGTATCTGGACATATGGAGGAGGAAGAGAGCCCTCTGTCTCAGGACCCATTTGTAATAAGACCATAAATATACAACTGATATTCAAGGCACAAATTCAAACTTATTTGCTCTGTCTGTGTGGTAGGCAAGGGATGCCTAGTGTATTTGGCTCCTGTAATTTTTGAACACAAGCATTTGTGAAGATCACAGCTCACGTATCAATGTTGTGTTTTAAGTCCCTTTTACAGCAGTTCAGAAAAAAAGTGGACAACTTTAGCTCCTGTCTACCCAGAGATGAAAGCAGGAGCACTATTGATGTTGGCAGTTCCACAAATTGATTAGAAAAGGACTGCCCCATTTGTCATTCCTTAGAAGAGGCACAGGGCTTATTTATCTTAGTCACCAGTTGGTTGGGTAATGTGACTAAAAGCACAGCACATCACAGTATTCACCCCCTTAGAGAACTGATGGTTTTTTGATTATTTTTATGTTGAGCTATATTTAGGATCATAGAATCATGAACAGTTTGGGTTGGACGGGACCTTAAAGAAAATCTAGTTTCAAACCCCTGCCATGGCTGTATTTTACTGTGCATTCACGAGTATCTATTGATGTGCATAAGTGTTTTCACTGATGCGCTATGTTTGAACTGGTTAAGAAATTGACTGTAATTTTAAAAGCTATGAACAAATAACAGAATTAAAAACGACTTAAAACTTATTCATATGTCAAATCCAATGAATGCTAGGGCTGAAACCACAATAAAAGGGTTGTTTGCATGACTTATGAGGTAGGCTGTTAATTTGCAAATATAAGTGCTTCCACTGTGAGGATTTATTGTCTATTAGTGTGATGTCCAATAAATAGGAGTGATATTAAGCTAAAAAATATTTGAAGTTAATACAAGCTTGTTGCTTTTTGAAGAGTATTTATAGCAAATAGCATGTCATTTATTAAAAACTTTAAATAACAGGAATACTGATGTACTGTGAATATTCAAATGATATCTAATATTTAAACCACATAACTATCAATTAATATTAATAATTAATGCCTAATAAATATGGGAAACAAACATCACTAAGCTATGAAAGCAATCACCATCTTTATAAAAATACTTAATTCCACTTTATGTGCAGATTGTAACACATTATTTGATTATTTCCTATTATCTGGCTTCTGAAGGAGAGATGTTGTTATTTCAATACTAGATAAATTATGTCCTTGAAGTAGGAATTTTTCAGAAACAAACTTTCAGCTGGGTTTTTCTAAACAAGATAATGTTAAAAATTTAATGATGTGGTCTCTGGAATTATGTATCTAATGTATATTGGAGTACTGTGCCATGAGTATTCTTACACCATAACTGACTGGGGTTCCAGATTCAGTGTACGTGTAACTAAGTTACTCCTGTATAATTCAAGTACTCAAAGACAGTTCTTTAAAACTGAAAATACCCTCTTTTGGGCTATAGAGCTGATTTGTTAAGGGGTTAATGGAAAAACAAAGCAGACATAAAAATAATCCCTAGTTTAAAACATTGGTCTTCATACAGTCAAAAACCTAAAATATGAGTTTTTCTCCTGTGGTTCTAGCAAATAATATCCTTACCCAGAAAAAGTATATTCCACTGCATTAAGCTAGAGATATAAGCATTTTATTTTTGCAACTAATTTCTACCTACATATGGCAAAACTTCATGAATAATAAGCCAGATTTGCTTTAGATTTCAAGCCACTGAGTACACAAAGCAATTATTTCACTTTTTCATTGACTATAAGCTGCAGTGGTAGCAAAGTCACCTTAACACGATATGACTGCGAAATATGTTTCAGTCCTATAGTTGAAAAGTTTTGTATGGGAACTTGGATACTTTATGTAGGTTTGGATTGGACTTTAATTTTGTAATAAGTGCATTCTTTCTCTTGGACTGACAAAAGTCCCCTGATGACATTTCAAGCATTATATGAAGTATATTCTACCCTGACTCACCATAAAGCTTGGATGCAATCTCTTTGTTATGCTTGTTTAGGTTCTTGGCTTATGTGTTAAAGTTCAGTATATGTTCCAGTTAGTGCTATTAATAGTGTGGTTATGGAGATCTGAATTTGGGGTGTGATTCTACACTGTCAATCTGTCTTTGTTTTGCTCCTAGGATCTATTCATTTAACAATACACAGTCTAATTTGCCCCCTGGGTTCCCTTCTGTAGTGAGTCAGCTAAATGTCTCTATGGGAATTTGGGCACAGTTGACCACATAGGCTCAAGGGTTCTTCCAGAGATGCTAAACGTGCTGCACATGTTTTGGCATGTGCACAGCAGCTTTGGCTCCTGCTGCCCATGGTTTCCTCAGATGGATGTTGTGTCTGGTCCAGTGCTCATGCACACCCTCCTGCTTCAAAGCTGGGGCATTTAATACTGAGAGTTAACCTACACAAATACTTTTGCAGGCTACAATGCAGAACCTTCACAATTTTAGGCAATTGAACCAAATAAAAGAATACAAAAATAATTATCTTTTACTGGACCACAGGGATGACATGGCATATATCTGGACACAGCCAATTCTGCTTTGGAAGCTAATAGCTATGGGCAAAATGAGCACAAGAACATCCAAACCAGCTGGTTCTGGTACAGTTCACAGGCACTGTGGACTGGGTTATCCAGATCTCTTCAAACTTCCAACCAGATCCTCCTCTCTCAAGTTTTCCTGTTTGAAAGAGAGAAATGAGTTCTCTGCTGCAGTCACGGAATTTGATGACAGCATAAGCAAACTATCTGAGAACCTGAAGCTGCTACTTGACTCAGTTTCTTAGAGGAGCTGAGGGAAAATCAGTAATGTTGTTATGTTATCTGGTTGGCTCAGAAAAGGCTGTAGACATGGTTTTAAAGTAGCTAGGGATTAAGTAAGGAAGATGCTGACAGTTTTGCTATCTCATAGAGAAAGTGTTCCAAAGGAGGGCAAACAGTATCAATGACAGATGGGTAGAAAATGCCAGTAAAGGGGTTCTAAGGTAAGTGAAAGTCATGAGGGAGAAATATGGCTATTATGAATCTAAAGACAGATGAGAGCTAGTGAATCTTGAACTGCCCACGAAGAAGAAAAGCCTGAAGACCGAATAAGGGTTAATGACACAGTTTTAAAACCTGGAATGATCTTGTAGAAATCGTATTGCCAGAGCCTTTAAAACTGATCATTATATTTCCATGAGAATACTGCTTGAAATACACATGTGGGCTGAAAGAAAAGAAAACCTTTCTAGGTCAAAGTAATAGATGAGTAACAGCAGCTGTGTCATGGCCATAAGTACAAGCAAAGCCATATTAGTGAAATGAAATCAGTTTAAGCCAGTGGGACTATGGTTGGTCAGATTCAGGCTCCGAAAGTGCAGCTGAATTCCAAATCTCATTTTGAAATATGCTAGAAACCTAAGAAAAACCAGGTTCACTGGGCTGTAACTTACATTAGAAATTCTTATGTGGGAAATTTCTAAGTGATTCCAGTAAGTAAATGTAATGCTTATTAAGTTATAAAAGACTTCAAGATAGAATTCTAGTCACATATGTCTTCAGAGTATGCGATTAGAATAAAATAGGTTGGAGGAAAGAGAAATTAAAAGGAAAATAATGGTCTAGATTCCTTGTTATCCCAGAGATTTGCCTTTTTTCCAGTGGCCATTCCCACAAGCCTGAAACCGTGAACCTGCTGTAAATGATGCCTACTTATTGCTTCTGCACTAGCCAGAGATGCACAAACCATCCTACTTGTAGTCTGCTTTTCAGATAGCATTACCCAGGTTCATGTAATGCAGCAGTAATGAATATATTTATTCTGTGAATTGTTGTGACTCTCAATAGATGCTATTAGTATTGCACTCCTTAAACATATCCATAACTTTGAACAACTCTTAATACTCTTTTATTCTTTTGCTATTAAAAGTCCTTTCTGCAAGTACTGTAGAATAGAAAAAATCTTCAGGGCATTAGGCATTAAAGTGCAGGTGCCCATATAATACAGGACTGGAATGGAAACTTTAAATCAGTTGATGGTATAGATAGGATAAGGCAGGCTGGAAACATCATTGCAATTCTTCGTGAAAGAAATACCTATATTTGTTGAGGATGTGCAGTTACTCTTTTCTTTAGAAATTTTGCAGAAAAGCGAACACATATACAGGTACACCTTCTTGTGCATCAATGCCATAAGGCCTCTCCTCTCATCTGGATTTACTCAAGTAGGCTCAGAAAAAGATTTTTTCTTTTTTTTTAATTGCATTTGTATTTTGAAAACTGTGTTTTAATGATTTTTTGTCATTTCTTATCAAGTTATGTAAAGAAGTGTTATATGATGCCTAAAAGCCAGCTGGCAGTTTCTTGTTATGAGAGAATGTTTTCTTTTTAGCAAAATCTTTGTCTCAGGGACTCATTATTTTCAAGTTTAAGGAACAGAGAAATTAAAAGGATTTCTGAAAAGCTGAAATATCATCATCTCCAAAGTTGTGTCTGTAGCTAATTCTGATTCAGTGCTTTCTCATTGTCGCTTAGCCTTTGTCAATTAAAACTAGTTAAAAGTCAGTTTCCAAATCAATTTTTGAATAAAAATTTGCATTTTTGGGATGTCTCTTCTAGACAACCAAAAATTAGGCATTTAGACTAGGATCCCACTATAATCAGTGGGGAGAACAATATGTCTTCATAAGTGATTCTCGCCATGCATCTAGGATACTAGTTTAGAATGAAATAAATCTCTGGAGAAAGCTCTTATCTCTTTCCAAGTGAGGTCACTTACAGTGATCAGCTTAGTTGGTTAAACTCTGGTGAGACTACTAGTATTACTGTATCTTTATTTCCTGGAGGATAAAGGACAGTGACATAGCATGAATTTTAATACAGGGAATTATAGAACTGCAATACATATAAAAATGTAATCTGTACACATACCTAATGCATATAGTGACAAAAGTCTGCCAAATCCTTCTGCATTTGGCTTTTCTGTATTTTTAATTTGGACATTGTCATACACTAACAATAATAAAATGTCCAAAGACATTTCCTCCCATGCAGTGTTAAACTGAACTCTCTTTGTAGAAATATTTCCCTTTGTTTGCATAACTTTACATCTGACGAGAGACTAACTTTATTTAATTGATACAGCCATAATTTTACTGAATCTTACTGGCCTGCTGTGGATGATGAATACATGCCATTTGATGTGTTGCACAGCTAGCCAAAGCAATCTATTGTCTGTAGATTATGTGATTATTTACTGAACCATATGGACTTATTTCCCTCTTAATGTGACCTGAAATAAACCAGACCATACTAAATAGAAACATAACTGAGGAATTTGCTCTTTTAGGCTTCGCAGGTAGATGTTTAGATCTAATTTGATCTTGGATTTCAACTCCAGCAAGAATTCTGACAATAGAATAGTTTCCTTTCTGTTTAAATTGCAAAAAGATTTCCTGCAAAATAAGCTTCATTATCACTTGCATATAAATATTTAAGTTGAAGGAAAGCTCTACTATAACATGTTACCAAAAGCTGATTAATTTGATGTGTTCTTGTGAAACATTGGGGTTTGTCTAAACAACCTCTCCTGATACCCAACAGTTTGGTTAAAGAGCTTTCAGCTCCCCCCATTCAGTAATGTAGTCCCCTCTACTGTAAATAGTTCCAAATGAGATGAGACCTTCTTCTTCCTTAGTATTCTTTCCAATGCTTCTAGTAAAAACATTTGGCATAGGATTCTTACACAAGCAAGATTTCCATCTCCGTTTCTTTTAAAGCTGATAGGATATTTGCATAAAATCATGAATTGCATTCTCTTCTTTTGAGACTCTAGTATAATACTGGCCATACCACAGAATGGGAAGAGCTGACTCACTGCTCTAATTATAAATCTAAAGACTAATTAACCTTCCATGACTAAATTAAATTCCAAAATAAAAAGAACTGACAGAAGCCTTTAAACAAAGATTTAAAGCCCACTGGAATATAAAGCACAAAATATATTCAGGAGGCTGGTTTTGAATTTGACATTGATGAAGATGTACTGTATTTGCAAATGGTACATACAATACTAGTTTGGGAAACAGGCATTCAGAGTTTAACAGCTGGGGCAGTCACAGCTAAAACGTAGTACTGCAAGTAGCTGCGTAAATTTATAACAAAATTCTTTCGTGCAGCATTGTTTCAGATCAAGATTTGTTTGTTCATTATTTAAAATATAAAATATTAACCCTATTTTTATTCTATTAGAGGGCAAACCCCACAGAATACATGATTTCAGGCAACTTTTTTTTCCAAGTTAAACAAAACTGCCTTGTATAATTGACAACATCCCTGTGGACTGGAAATTCCATTTCCCTCACAAAATTCCATTTCCCTCACTGGAGCTGAATCAGCTTCGTAAGTCCAAACGACAATAAAATTTTCCATCTGTTCAAACAAGCAAATAGACCTGATTCTGAATGGATGAATAGGCAACAGTTTGTTGCATTATTTTATTTGTTTATATGTCTTTGAAATAAGGTCATGAATAAATTAGTAATGGGTTGAACAATTCCTTGGCCATCTCTCCAAGTTTTTTTTCCCAGAGATTAAGACTGAGTAAACACCGAAGATTTAATTTATAGCCACAATCTCTGTCCTCTATTACTTTGAGTGGATGTTATGCATTAATCCTCTTGATATTTAGTTATAACTGCTAGACACCATAGATTTCTCCAGTAACTAATACATGTGGGGACAACCCAGAAAAAAATATAAATGGGCTCACATTCACATTGTTAATGCATGTGAGTTCTTTTAGAGTCAAAGTATCAAATATTAATTTGCTGATGTGAATTCTGAATCAATACCAAGCTTTTGTGTTGTTGTTGGTTCAGTTTAAAATATTATAATGGCTATAAAGTATCAACTTCTGCTGCAGTGATTTGCCTCAGATACATGATTCTGCTTTCCATGGATAATTAATTAAAAGAAAATGTTCAATATTTTTGTAATAACTGTGTTGCATGAGACTGTACTGTTGATTTCTCCTAAACCTGAAGGATCCTATAAAAAAATCATCTTTCAACAAAATGTGTCAAAATCAGATACTTTATTCAGAGAGTGGTTATTTAAAGTTATTGGTAAAATTAATCTGGACAACAGTGTCTGCAACTGAATACTTACATGAAGAGAACTTATGTACTGTCATAATACTGTCATTATGTACCCTGTAAAAAGTTGACAGTAGGTATTCCTCAGCTGAGCTTAGGACTTCAATAACCTCATTTTGGAAGCTATTAGTTACTTCAGTGCCAGTATTAATCTACAGTGCTGCTCAATATCTCTGAAAGTCAAGCTAATAATAAAAAAAATGCATTGTTATATAAGAATAATTATTATTAATAACATTATTACTTAAGAACACACTCATCCGTTGCTTCAGTGTATCATTAAACACTGCTGAGTTAATTAAGCTATTATTCTTTATATTGAAAAAAATCCATGTTCTGTTTCTGTA
>WTXV02034378.1:0-42037 GCA_009823435.2 Nymphicus hollandicus
GGGAGGGACTCTTCATTAGGGACTGTAGTGACAGGACAAGGGGTAACGGGTTTAAACTTAAACAGGGGAAGTTTAGACTGGATATAAGGAAGAAGTCCTTTGCTGTAAGGGTAGTGAGACACTGGAATGGGTTTCCCAAGGAAGTTGTGAATGCGCCATCCCTGGTGGTGTTCAAGGCCAGGCTGGACAGAGCCTTGGGTGATATGGTTTAGTGTGAGGTGTGGCAGGGGTGTTGGAACTAGATGCTCTTAAGATCCTTTCCAACCCTTACTATTTTATGATTCTATGATTCTAAATGCAGTGTTGTGTTGTTTTTCCCCAGCTTCTAGAAGAATGCACCCTTTTTTTTTTGCTTTGTTTTTGTTCTATTTACTGAATTTTTTTAAAGTGTTTCCATTTAGCTGGGACTTCTGTAGCTTCCAAGTTAAGTCGCCTATGCTGTAAATCTTAGTATTAGTCATTGTCAAAAATAGCTATATAATTCATGTTCTTCTCTCTGTTTCTCTTCTTACTATTTAGCCTGTCCAGAATAAGGACCAGGAAAGTGATCCTGAATACTGGAATACTGGGCTGCTTGCGTTGTGTAATATCATTACTGTTGGCTGCTCCTGCTCTGGCTAGAGTCAAACTCTGGCCAAAAAGTTAAGCTAAGTTGGATGAACACTGAGAGTACTCATGGAGTTGAGTGCGCCCATTCATAAAAAATACAGCAAGGGTGAGAATACAAAAAGCTGCAATACTGAGATTACTCTGTCCTTGAGACATTAGTTCATTTCTCATTTGGAATGAAATACATTTCAGAAACATCCTTGCCTTTGCCATGTTGTTCCTTTAACCAGACACCTAAGCTGTGGTTTTGAAGGTGAACTCAAACAAGAATAGCGATTCAAGCTCTTAATCCCATATTTTCCCATTTTAAAGCCATATGGAAAGCTAGGGATTTCACCCACATAATTTATTAGCTTGTACAGTTGAAGTATGGGTTTCATCCTTCTTTTGACTGAAAACAGAATATGTGTTATGATTGTTCTAGGAAAGCGATATTGCCAGATTTTTCACAGCAACTTGAAAATTGGAGATTCAGTGCATTCTCTGTAACTTTTTCCTCTTTGTTCACTGGTGTATAGATTGCACCTTTTCCAGGCCATATTTTTCAGTCCCTTCTATTTGTAGGTATTTTGCAAAAAGTATATAAAACTTGATTAGAGCACCAAAGAAACTCAAGATGAAAAGTTGATGTTCTTAGCTTCTACCACAGCATTATATCCAATAAAGTTTATTTCCTGTGCATTATTTAGCTAACTCTATTCTATGAAAATAATATTTTTTTTTTAGGAAAATCAGTCTTAATTAGAAATAAGTATCTATATTTAAGGAAGTAGGACAGTGATAACTTAAATGTTACAATATTTCTACATGTAGTTTAGCCAGATACTTGATAAATATTGAAAAGTGGTCTGGATTTATGTCTTTTTCTACATGGAGAAAATGAAGGAGATAGTTTTGTATTCTAACTTTTAATGAGATCAGAAAATAGGCAAGATTGACTTTCACAGTTGGCTGTTTAGAGTGTCATTCAAGTTGATGAGGAACCTGGCTGGCATGTCTCAACCAGCAGAATAAATCAGAGTACTCATTAGTGTGTTGCTACCAATACATATGCTCCAAAAGATGAGAGTCTAATTCCTATCTCTCTCCATATCAGGCAGTAAACGAATTTAAACCTGCAACTCACCTCCAAATGCTCTGATAATCTTTGGCGGTGGCATCACTTCCCCCTGTGTTGCACCTGACTTGAAAAGATCTGAGCTACAGACAGGCCTCTGAAGAAAAGACTTTCTGATGAGGACAGAAAGATTGAGCTCATTGGAAGTTGGTGCTCAGTAATGATGGGTAGGTCTCATATTTCTTCTACAGATAAGGGGTTTTGTCACCCCTTATTGGGTAACACACCCCCATTTGGGCTTTTGTGTCTTTGTTATTACATATATAGTGCTCCTCATCAACAAGGAGCTTAAGCACCTGATTCAGACTTTTGTTTACTGATAGGTAGGAAAGCTGTAGCCTTGCAGGACTTCCACAAAATTGCACTTTCAGTGTAATTTGCAACAAAAGTCAACATTGTAATTTGCAACCTTCACATGATAGAGATAAAAGGTTTGTATCCATATGAAATATCTTTCTTTTAAAGCCAGTCAGTTTGTTGATTCTGTCTAGGATTTACAGTAGAAGGTCACTGTTGTTGGTCCTCTCATCAGCCATTTTAGATTAGGACCTATAATTTTATTATTTTCAAAAAAAATGTCAGGCCCACTGTGTTCAGTTGCTGTGGGAAATTGGTCTTTGAAAATGCCTCAAGTATCCTGAAAGTGTGAAAATTAAAGGACAAAATTCACCCTAGACAGAGAACAAAAGGATGCTGGGGGCATTCCTTTGTTCCCCAGGGAATGAAAGCAAATTTATCTGAACTAATGTACATGCTTTTTATTGCTTGAAGATTTGTTATGAATCTCAGAACCACTCGATTTCCCCATGTTCCCAACAGCATGAAAATAATTTTCCAGAAGGGTCCTAGCTCTCTCAGCTGCCAACATATTTGGAAAGAGTCTGATAAAGCTTCTTCCCAGAGAACCTTCACAGCCTCTGTGTGAAACAAAATTTAGACAGGTTGTACAACATAACCAGTAGCTCATACTTTTCTGTGGTAAACCACTGCATTCTTCTAAGAGCTGCTCCTTTTTGCCACTCTGTTAATGCTCCCCATTGTTTACTTGTTCCCAGGTGTGAAATCAAATGCTGGGAGAGCTGGGCTGGGCTGCAGCATAACTCAGTGCCCAACACCATATTCCTTTGAAGGATCTGGCAGGCAGCACTATGTGGAATCATACCTTAAGTATGCACATGTAAATATACAAACTCCAGTCCTGAGGTGTAATTTATTTGAGATGACTCTTTGCTTGTTCCCAGGAGGATAAGAAAAGAAAGCATAAGGTAGTATGTAGTAGTAGAAGGCGTTCTTGCATGGTAAGCCTTTCCCTTCATTTGCTCTCAATACCATCTGGTTTCTGTAGAGTCAGGCACAAATCCTGCACCCCATCCTACATCCCATTTACAATGGTAAATTCGGACCATCTCCACTGAAGTAACAGAGAAGCATTAACACAAAACCAGTCAGACTTATGGGACTTCAGATCCCATTTTATTAAATCAGATTTATATGTTTAGAATGATGTTCTTTGGAATGTGCTACATTAAAAATAAACATTTTGCATCCTAGTGTACAGCATTTACCTAGAGATTGAAACCTGCTTCTTATGCCTATACTTAGGGGCCATTCTGCAGTGACTTCCCTTATACACTGAGGAAGTTGAGTTGGAGTAACTCCAATTACAGTGTGTGACATGATGCAATCTTATTGCAACTCATCTGCAGCAATAACACATATTGCAGCAGACAGATATGTAAAAAAACAGAAATAGATTCTGGTTTTCTAGGACTTGTGTTTGAACTCTGAGCATATATGTGATTCTGTGACAAAGGCCATTAAATTACATTAATTCTAGATCTATGGGAACCGATATTTTTATGGGTATGTAATTTTTATCTGGATGTTGAATTCCCATTCATTTTGCCTTGTAGGATTCATTACAATAGTGAGCTATAGTATTCTGTATAGCTGCTAAATAAACAGTGTGTATGAGACTTTGCATGGTCTGGGAAGGAAGCTTCTGGATCCATCGCTTTCCTGTTACACAAAAGGAAGAATTCAGGGGATACAAAACTAGTCATTGTGTTGGAGGAAGTGGTCTTAGGAAAATAAAGAGTATTTTAAATGCATCCATGCGCCCCCTCAGTTTCTGGCTGAGTCACTGATTTTCTGTGCAATCCTGGACAAATAATTTTGATTATATCTATAGCATATAATGTAGGATCCTGCAGAAATACCCACAATGACTTTGGCTGAACTTTGAGAACTATTTTTTGCCTCACCTCAATGAAATTTTCATGTCAAAAAACGGGGGCAAGTCACATAGATCATGTGGTATCTGGATAATAAACTGTGCATTTATCGAACTGGGTAGAAGACACCAAGCCGTTGACACTTCAGGGCAAAGATTTTTTGGTTGGTTGGTTGGCTTGATTTTGGAAGGAAAAAAAAAGCAAATACCTTAATGGGAATAGGGAATTATAGAAATTAAAAACTCTTCTTTTTTCTGAACCTCTTTTCCTTAGACAAAATGGAATTCCTCAGAAAATTGCCCTGTGGAGTGACGTGACTGTAGATCTGGAAGTAAGCTTTTTTTCTGTATTTGTTGTTGCACTTCGGCCTGTGAATGCACAGGACCATGAGTGTTCCAGGGAGGACTGTGAACTGAACCTGGCCTGGCTGGTTTGATGTCCTTATCAGAACAACTTTGCCATGTATTTGGGGAAACAGCAAGTTGACCTTGGTGATCCCTGTGTTACAGGATTAGGAGTATCTGTGCTTCTAGTTGTGGACCCTGGTTGCCAGCTCCAGCTGAGGTGTCAGCAAGAGCAGCCCCAAAGCTTACTGCATTCCAGTGTAGCCAACAGAGCTGCTGCAATTTCAAGAGTCACTTTGGGTCCTTGCAAAGATTTAAGTGAATTCCAGCATAATTCATGAGTCCCTTTCTGTGCCTCCCCTTGGGCTAGAAGGGCTGCAAACTGGGAGTGACAGAATGGCTCCTGGGCTCCTCTGGGGACTCCTTCTATTATTTCCTTGCCTCTGTGTGAGACCCCATGTGTTTGAACACACAAGGTGTCTCAGCTGTGCTACTCATACCACCCAGACGTGGGCAGTAAGTGTTTATGTGTGTGGAACTTGGTCGTCTCTAGTGAGAAAACGTTTAGTGCTGTGTACTGGTAGGAGATGCTCTGGCTGCTACTTGGCTGCCACACCTCCCCATTGTGGCACCTGATTGCTATGTGCTGCCTGTGATCCATCAGTTTTGGGGCCTGGGATCAGGGGTCTTGCTTTCAGATGCAGGTGCTGTGGCAGGAAATTAAGCTGGAGACATGAGCAAATGCAGAAGATGTTTGACAACTCTGCATTTCTTGAAGTTTCTTATGGCTGTTAAATCCCAGTAAAAGGGTGACAAAGGGGAAGGAGAAGTCACCTCAAGCTAGGGGGAAAGAGCCATGCCAGAAAGTGAGCCTGCTCTTCTGTGAAGTCTTTTCTTATCTGAAATACATCATTTTTAAGTTTACAATCTCACTTTTCTGTGTTGGCATGTGAATAAGTCTGTTGTTTAAATAAAATGAACGTGGCATCTGTGTAATATGTGGCATTTTAAAATGTGACCTAGAGGCTTCCTTTAGGAAGCCTTTGTACTCCCACCTTTGATACCCTCCTTTTAGATGCTCTGAGGTCCTTTCATAAAGTTCTTTTTTTACTTAAAAAACAAAAAAAAGGATAGTTACCATGTTTGTGCTCTGGTGTTTTTGCTTTGTCTCATAGGAAATAGCTGGTTTTATACTAAACCTTCTGCTCAATGTCTGATCCTACAGTTTTCTTCCTGACTGAAGCTCTCTGATCTTATATGAACAAGTATCTTGCAATTACTTTTCACAATAATTGCAAACGCTGTGCAATAAAACCACGGCAAAAATAGTTTTGATAATGGTGGAGAATTATAAGAAATGCTATATGAAAGCAAGAAAGCAAGCTGCAAGAAGTTGGTCTTCAGAGACAGAAAAAGCAGAGTGCAAAGGTGGGCTGAACAGTTCAGAGGTTGAAGGATATTCTGATTTTTCTAAAAACAAAAATAACATTGATGCTTTGCTCTTTGCTTTGCATTCTTTCTTTTTTTTCTCTCTCTGCATTGGGTGTACAGACATTTCAAAGCAAGGTAAGACTCTCTCATCTCTCTATATTATTTTAGGGGATATTTCTTGCTAGTCCAAATGCAGTGGTTTCTTTCCAGATGCAAAATAAAAAGCCTTCACCCCCAGTTTTGAATAGGAGTCACTTACTCAGGAGCAGGTCATATACCTGGCTAAATATTCCAAGCAATTCTTTCAAATAAAAATGTAGAGCAGGAACTCAGATCCAAATTCCTCTGAATTTCAGGAATACTCTAATCCTGTTTCTAGTCGGTGCATTTTTTAATTTGTTTCTAGCAAATACCAAAGGCATTATGTAAGTGTAAGACAGTTTGTTAAATTGTTACTACAATCTTTCTCTAAGTATGTTGCCCTTAAGAAAGTTTCTACATATGATGAGGGGTGCCTCTATAGCCAAGACAGACTTGCAAACTGGAGGAAATGCTTTGAATGCAGTAACTATGCAGTCGTACAGAAGACAATCTGGAATACTTCAGCCACCATCCCTCACTGTTTTATAATTAGTTACCTTAGTTAAGATGCCAAACATAGAAAATTATTATCCTTCTGTACTGCCGTTTCCCATTACTATTTGGCAGCCTTAATTTCATTATATGTTGAAAAAGACCCTCTCTGCGAACTCTGCTAAAGAAACATAATTGTCTTAGAAAAGTAGCTAAAGCATGTGAGGGTTAAATGTAACCTTTTTCCCATAAGTGTCATTCACCCAACTTAGGATTCTTTAATAGATACAGAGCAGCGCAGAACTGAAAGTATTTTTAATTTCAGTGCTTTGTATATTTACAGAGGGATTACAACAAACTTCTACACTTTATCTACATTTTAATAGGTCAGTGTGAACATATGAAGTGTATTAAGGTGGACTGCCTTCCTTATTAAACTTACGTGAATTTGTCAAAAGCCCTTAGCAGTTGTATGCAATAGGGGCTGGAAAGCCATGCATGATTGAGGTCATGCATCCAGCCAGTTTGTAAGATGATCCCTCTGTACGGAGCCATCAGCCATCCCTAGCATAGGGGCGCACTCATACACACATTCCTGTCAAGTCATCTTGTGAAAGGCTGCTTGCTTCCAGCTTGGCTTGAAAGTGCAACCTTAATAAAACTCACTGAAGCCTGAGAGAAAATAGCAGTTCTGCAGCAGATAGTGTAGGGGAAAGAGACTGGGATATGCATATGCAGCTGACTAAAGCAGGCTACATGCTGGACTGTAACAGAGAGGAAACAATAAATCTTAACTACTATGCAATAAATATTTCCAATTTTAACTAAGGAAGCTATCCTCATAGTGAAATTAAAAAAACAACAGTTTATCCAAGCTTGATTACTAAAGTGCTCTTCTCCAGTCCTGTTTCCAAAGACTATAAGGGAAATTAAGAACAAATTTAAAGAAAGACGGAGAAAAAGTTTTTGTTAAAGCAGGAAAGGAAAGTAATAATAACATGTCAGTTTTCCTTTCCTTTGCTTTCCTGGCAGCAATTCTTCCTCATATAGGCTGTAATAACCAGCGTCGGGGTCCAGAAGCCAGTGGGAGAAGATTTAACCGGATTCAGCACGGGCAGTGCACCTACACTTTCATTCTGCCAGAACAGGACGGGAACTGTCGTGAAAGCACGACAGACCAGTACAACACAAATGCTCTTCAGAGAGATGCTCCTCACGTGGAACAGGATTTCCCTTCCCAGAAACTGCAACATCTGGAACATGTGATGGAAAATTACACTCAGTGGCTGCAAAAAGTAAGTGTTTCTTTTTTTCATTTCTCACTAAATGGATTTTTTTGGTGTCCCTTATGCTGTTCAGAGGTTTCATTAGTTTCTATGAGAACTGAGGTAATAAGGACTGACCTAGTTCGTGGCTATGTAGGGGAGAAATGTTTCAGCCAGAGTGCACCATTCTTGGTGACATTGCTCTTGGGAGCAGAATTTTCCTGTTATGAAAGATGCAACTTCTTGAAGTTTTATCTCAAGAGACCATGAATGTTTGTAAGCCAGAGAACACAAAAATCCTCCAGAGACTCTAATGACAGAACTTCCTAAGTATTCCTATAAACTCTCTTGCAGTTCACAGCTTCTGATCACATGCCATGCAAGATACCTGCTACTCTGACAGCAAAAGGGAGCATTTAAAAAAATCAGCATTTAAAGGCACTGGGTTAAGAACATCATTGTTCCTCCATAAATAGATCTACATAAATTGTTCTACACTGCTAATTGCTGGAAAGAAAGAAGAAAGTATATAGGCATTCACAGTCCTAAAACATCACAGTAAAGCTTTTTAACTGTGTAGATTACACTGGAGTTCAAACAGCCTGTTTTAATTTGTGTGTATGTGCATTCTGTCATAGAAAGGGAAAAATGGATTTGAAGGTGTTGCAGTAACTTAGCAGAAGTAATTACTTTTAAGAAATTGTGCAGTAGTTCTTCTAATGAACTTTTCAGTATTGCATGCATGAGCTGAAGTTTGGGCTTGAGAAGACTTAAATATGTGAATAATTTCACTCATATGAGCAGTCCCATTCACCTTAACAGGATTACTCACTTGTGTAAAATTACATACCTTCCAGGATCTTTTCAATACCTTGGTAATGAAAATGTCTTGGGATAGCTGATCAGTAAAAATAAATTAAAAAACAGTCTTTGTATATAGTTATTTGTAATATTCCAATACCCAAACTTGCATTTTGACCTGGCAAAGCAGACAATTGAGCAATTGAGAGATGTAACTAGTTGTGTAAGATGACACAAGAAAACTGCTGTATGTACTCATTTGAAAGGTACATTATTTCACTCTAACACAAGTTCATGCTAAGAATGAACATCAATAAAAATCTAGTGAAGACTTTACTAGGCGAGCTAAAACTTCCTATTAGCATAGTTAGTTACCTGTGTTATTCCTAAGTTTTTTTTCATCCAGGCAGTATACAAGATAGAAATATGTTAAAAAGCATATACAGTCATCCCCATCTCCCTAACACTCCTAAATTCTTTAAAGAGGATTTCTTGGTCTCTTGGTAAATTAATTGTGCTCTTTGCATATCTGGCTCTAGCAAGACAGAAAAGCTCCTGTCAGTAAATGTAAAACAAAATATAACCAAGCATTTATTTTTTAGAATACTTTTTTTTTTTTTTAATATCTTAGTCTGCTTTGGGAATATAATGCTGGAAATGAGGGGATGCCTTTTGTAGAGGAAAGCATTTCTTAAGAAATTATTTTACTATACCTTGGGATGGCTGAGGCAAGCACTAAAAAGAGGAAAATTATCTGTGTTTATGCACACATGATTTTACTCAAGCAAAGTGCCTACCGAATCATGCTTATGACTTATTCCGTGTTTGTCCACTAGAGACTGAACTAAGATCACTGTTTCACTGTGAGCTGAGCATGAAGAAATATGAGTCTCTGGAGTGTGAATGTCTGAGTTAGGGTTAGTCCTCTCACACTTTGGAGGGAAGTGATTAAACAGGTAGGAAGCCCAATGAAAGGGGTTTACATTTGAGGACAGTTTTTTCTTCAGTGATTGTTAAACATGTTATGGGCAGAACTATCTCCCCTCCTCCTTTCATTCCCAGCCCCCAAGCCTCTGCTCCCAGGGGTTTACATAAAACTGGGATTGTGCACATATCCCCATGTGTCAGTTTTCCCTGGAATGAAAGGACTCGTTTCTCTGTGCAATGGAGTATGGCTCACTCTGAACAAATGAGACTGATGCAGCTCTATTATAGTATCTCTGAATACTGAATTTGCTTTGTTGCTGTTGCCATTACAAAGCTTCTCAGCCATAACTCATTTCCTTTCAAAACAAGCATAATGTTGAAGTGTAATGAATATATTATGTAGATAACTCATATATCTTTTTTATACTCTGCATTTATTTCCCTCCCTATATTTTTAATATCAGATGTAGCTGCTGCTACACTAAACAATATTTTACAATTGCACATGCAATGAACAAAGTAAAGAATAATTTATGGTTATAGGTCTATGACTGGAAGTGAATAGCTAGAATAAGACATAATGTTTAAGAATTTGAGATATATTCTGACTTACATAATGGAAATAGCTTTATTACTTCAGGTTATATGTATAACTTTCATTAAAATTGTCCATAGGCTGTGTTTGGCAAAGTGAATTATTTTCTTAGCACAAATGCTAGCCTGCAATATTGAAAGACTATTTATTAAGGAAGTTTGGGAGAAACATGGTTTTCTTAACTCTGTAGTATCTTAAAATGGTTTTCTTTGATATCTAGACTAGCAGATTTCTAGGAGCAAAGTATCAAAGTCAAATAAGAACACAAGCCTGAATGCAGATAAAAATGTGCTTGTCTGGGGAGCCAATTACTGGCAATTAAGTCCCAGCCTTGTCCATTGACATTTGCATATCTATAGTCAGCGTAACAGGGATTGGTTGGCAAATCAGGGATCCAGCAAAATGCTCTGCAGAGAAACTATTCGGAAGAAGATGACTTGGTAAACATTTTTAGAGATTTTCCTAGAACTGTTTATTTTAATACCGGATAGCTTTCCCCATTGTTTAAGCTTGGGTTTCATTTCTGCAATATGTTTATACTAATAGTTCAAAACAAACAGTTCATCACATTCTCCTTCTTGCAGTAACTGACTGGCACACATGATACTGTTTGGTATTTAATAGCAGTGTCTAAGTATTGCCAAAGAGGAGTTACATGAAATGTTATCATCATGTCTTGCTTGGGAACTTTCTGTTAGTCAGCTTGTTGAGCTCAAGGCATCGGTGGGCTCAGTGTACATTCAGGATAGCTATATAGATGAGTTTTTCATATACTTATCCATCAGTCCAAATGGTAGTAACAGTTGTTATTACAGTAATTAATTTTACATTATCCACTTTTTCTTTTTTTCCTGATCATCACCTAGGCAGAATACTATAAAAGTTGAAAATTAATACTTAATAATAATATACAATAAAAAGCTAGCACAGCTGTACAAGTTTGAGTTGGAAGTGAACCACAACTATTCTGTCAGACAGATCCCAGACTTAGATTTCTTAGATTTTAGGTTTTTGTCCTTTTCTCTGCAAATATTGATGACATCACTGCATTTAAACCAAATAAAGAAGCTTCCCCTCACTTCCCTTTGCCTTCAAAGTGCCTGTGCTGTCACCGACTATAACAGAAGTATAAAATGATGGCTAGTTTCAGTCATTAAAGAAAGAAATTATGAGCAATTTTTTCTGGGGTGCCGGTAGTCATTTGGTAATCCCCTTTAAAGTTTATTCTTCTCATTGTTTTGATAAATTATTTGTCTGTGGCATTCTTTGTGATCTCTGTTGACTTCCCTATTTTACAGAAGTAAAATCACAAGTGCTCACTTGGGTTTTAAGCATTTAAGGAATCTAGGTTTTGAAGTGGATCAATCATTGTATAGAAGAAAGTAGCTTTTGGAAAGACTGGTGTCTGTCACTGTGTGCTGTGGCTCCACTGAAAATCTGAAATAATAATAATAATAATAATTTGCTTATATGTGTGGATTGTGCCTTGGATTTTATATTGTTTACTGAAGATGGGAACATTCCTCATACGCCACTCTTGCTGTGAAGCTGTGTGAAAGTGTGACGGAGCCTGCCCTGAAGAGGACATATCTAGAGCAGTCATGATATCCAATGAGGCAAATTTAAATTAATACAAAGATGGAGGTGACCATATTGTGTGTAAAATTTTGTCACATTAAAACCCCAATATTCCCTAGTTGAATGAATACAAGAAATAGTAAAAATTTTATTTATGACTATATCTCACTGGGCATTTTGTAATGTAGCATGTGGCCTTAGAGTCCACATAACATTTGGATGTTAAGTGCAACCAGGAGATCCATAATGAACTCCTGTTAATTTTCCCAAATAAAAGCATATAACTAGATTTGGAATCTACCATTCTTCTTGTGCTTATATTACTGACAGAGTTGTGTAAGGAATGGCTTTTCAGTAAATCTTTCCTTTTCAAGGTGGACCAGGGCTAAAAGGAAAGAGTACGTTTCATCCAAAACTGGCCAGTAGCCTCCTGTTTAGCATCCAGCTCGAACCTGAATTTCTTGTCTAGACCCAGAGAGTGTTTACTATTTTAGGTACTCCTTTTTGCTTCGGAGTCAATGAATATCCAAAACAGAGCCTCATCCTAGTGACCTTTGAAATGCAGTTCCCACAAACAAGCTTTGAAACAAATGATGGGATTCAAATTAGTGGGATTACTTATATACTATGTACTACTCAATGATTAAGTATAAAAAAGTGAAATTTACGAAGCAAAAGTAAGTTCACAGAAACAAACTGATTCTAAGAATATTCACGTTTGAGCGTAAAACCGAAATTGCTTTTTTACCTCCAATCTCTTGGCTAATAATATGCCTGCATTTCAAAACAGTATTAATCACATTTCTGAAGTCATTGGGATAATTTGAGGTGCCCACAAGAAAGAGGCAAGACTTCAAATGTGGAAATGCCTGAAAGCGTTACATTATTTAGAGGATAACCAATTTGGCAATGTTGTGGGGTTTTTTTTTAAGAAGCAGAAGGGCAGTCTCACATGTGTCACATTTGGTAGAATATTACTTAAAAAAAGAATATTTCCCAAGCTTGGACAGAAGGCTTTACATAATGTGCAGTAGAACCTGAATATGTTTGTTTCCAGTGATGACAGCTGTAATTAGGAACTTTCTGGTAACAAAAATATACTGCATTTATTAGTCATCAGAACTGTCCAACCAACATGCTAGTGGGAGATCTCATTTAGAGCACTGAGAGCTTTTCTAAATGATACTGATATAAAGTAAATTGCATGTCATTTTGAGGGTGCTGAGAACTCATCGTTCCCATTCCCTTCTGTGGTTTGGAGCCAATCTTCACTTCACAGAGCTGGAAAACCAGCTCTGGCTGTTTTTTTGGGAAAAAAATAAAACAAACAAGCAAATAAAACAAAAAAGAAAAAAAAACAAACAAAAAAAACCACCAAAACAAAAAAAGAAAGAAAAAAAGAAGATAAAAGAAAGACAGCCCATGTGGGAAAAATCTAGAGCTGGGTGTTCTAAGTCTGCATCATCCCACACAAACTTCTGGCCAAAAGCCAGAGATACCCAAGATAGGTTTTTCTTTGCTGTGGGGAATCTCTAAGTGCTGTGTCAAGAGCCAGTAGCAAACCCAGAGGAAGAGCCAGCCATCTGAATGGTCTTGTGGAAGTCCCTGCTTCTCTTCATTGACTCCAGGGAAATCCTGAGCAGGTCGCTTCCTGATTTAAATGCCTCAGTTAAATGGGATAGATTTAAGCTTTAGTTTTATCCATGGCTGTAGCACAGAATTCCCTTGTGACTGCAAGGAAATGGTAAACTTTAAGTATTTCAGTTTCCCTTTTCTAACACAAATCTAATACTACTACCTAATTTCACAAGGCTGTTGGGAGGCTTAATACATTATTTTTTAATTGCTTTTGGAGTCTTTCTAGTGAAAGGTATTTTGTGCTATTAAGAGTTTATGAATTATAATAATACTTCCAATGTTTACAGAAAATGGAGCAAGATTGAAAAATCTTTTGGAAGAAAATTAGTTTTCAAATTAGCAACTAAAGTTGTAAAGAATAAGCAGATAAACACAATTAATATGAATCTACAGTGCTAAGTATATTTTGCAGGTTGCAGTTGAGCAAATTGATTATATATGTCCTTTTAACAGTAAGAATGGTCCTTATTCTTGCAGTATTCTTCAAACACATTAAGCAGATGCTGCTCCAAACTGCATTAATCTAAGATAAATGAGACTGTGTCTTAGTCTTGTATGGATTCTCAGGAAGACCATTGAAGGATGGCTAGTTTTTTAGAGCTATTATTACCAGCAATTTTGAATAAACTTGTCATCATCAAAACTGAACTCACTTACATGATTTATAGGAAGGTGAAGATACTTAACAACCTGCTCGTATTCATCTAAATTTATGGTTCAGCTTAGTTCAGTCCTCTTCTCCGTATTTGCAAGATGATGCAAACAATGATGACGTAGTAAATGAAGACCTTCTAGAACCAGTATCATGATTTTAGCTGTGCTGTGAACCTTATCTTCAGCACCAGCATCTCAAGTGTCTTAAATAAACAGCCCTGGTGTAAAAATCTTCCCAGTAGCATAAGGATTTCCTCTCTTGTTAAAGGATTGTATTTTGATCAGGAAAAGGAAATTGAAATAGTTTCATATTTCATAGGAAGGATTCTTCTTACGAAAATTCTTCTTATGAAACAAGTGTACTTTAACACAAAGTTATTCTTGTGTAACCATATGTGCATATTTTAGACAGTGTTATGAAAAAACAGGGTGGTGAATATTCACTTGGAAGGGTAACTTAGAAATGCCATAAATTGTTGAACATTTGCACTACATTCCCTTTAATGTTCCTGCATAAAAATCAAGCTTTCCCTTTCATTACTTTAGTTAGGAATCAAGTTAATCTAAAACACTAAGTCACTCCGAAGGTGGGATAAGAAGTCTACCCAGAGACTTGCATCAGTTTAATTATCCCTACTTAAAACTGATGTAAGTCAAACTAGCGCAACTTCTTTGTCTAAACAAGACTAACAGTGGGGCTACATTCAACACTGAACAAACATATGGGTACAGACAGTCAAAGCAAGACAGGTATACGGTCAGCTGGAAAGATGCTGAAGTTGCACTATTCTACATTTGCAAAAATGTTTTGCTTTCAGAATTTAACCAAACCAACCAACCAACCAAACAAACAAAAAAATTTGATTAAGACAATTTTTTAATCCCTCAAGAAAGCCATATAGAAAAACAGAGTCACACGATTGAAAGAAATTTCTTATACTGCCTTGACCAGCTTCTAGGAGCAGGAATGAAAAGAAGAAAAAAAAAAGAAAAGGTTAATAGAGAACTATGCTAATTTTATGGTGGAATAGGTGAGTAGATCTTTAACAAAGGTACTTTAAAGGTCTGTTATGTGTTAGTACATGGTCAGTTATATGATTTGTGTTTCTATTCCTCATTTAAATGAGAGAGAAATAGGCTGAAAATGCAGTTATAGTCTTGCTGATGGAAAATCTGGGTTGAAGATCCCTGAGTAAAAAGTAGCTGATGAAAAATTCTTCAAGCAATCTGAGGAAATTCTTTTCCTTTCGACATCCATCCTCGTGCATGAGTGTGTGCACACATATATACACATGCGCATACACACAGGTATGCATTTAGATTTTTGAAGTGTTTGGTGTAACATGCACTAAAATATATTTCTAAGTGTTGTGGCTTAAATCCATTCTTATCTTTTATACCTACTTACCTGCTATCAATCTGTTTTTCTTCTAAAATTGACCTGTTGGCTCAAAAATAATAGGAAAGTTAGTAGCAAGATGAAATCTTGTGTATTGTACATGCATTAATTCTCTGTGAATGAGTACCCATGCTGTGTTGCTGATAAATTATGTGTGCTTTTGCTTTTGTTCTTTACAGAATGTATATGAAGCAAGAATTTTCATATATTCCGGAAAAAATATTGGACATCTGTACTTCCCATCCCAGCCATATTTCTGTCCTTACATGTGCATATGTTGTAAAACAAACCTGATTATTCTTTGTGCATGCACAGCATCTGCTTCTTCAATAGGACTTGGCATAAATATATATTACAATTTTTCATCAGGTCTTCTGGGATTTTTTTTTTATCGGAGTAAATTCTTGCCATTTGTCATGTTTTTGCTAGTGACTTGCTGCAAATAATGTACCAGGAGTCCCTTCTGCAATAGGAATGTATGGGAACAGCCAAAATCCAGTTGTTCCAGTTAGCAGAATTCCCTTCTGACTCTGTTCTGCCCGAGGATTTGGGTCCTGGCATTCTTTCTTCTCCCTCTGTACCAAGCAGGCAAATAAGCTTGAGAGATTACAATAGAGATAGGATAGGCTCTTAGCATTCCTGCCAGGAAATTAAGGCAAGACTAGGGAACTGTGGGAGAAAACTGGGATTATGAGCAGAAGACCTTAGAAGGTAATTTGTCTTTTTGACAGCATGTCTTCTTTCACACTGGAGCATAGATTATCAGATTGGTGCTAATCAATTTTGATCTGAAAACTATTTCTGCTGCAGGCTGGTTTGCAATTTATAGACTGATCCCGCCTTTTTTCACATCTGAACTTCCTTTAAAGGCTTTCTGTGTGCAAGAGGGTTTTCTTGAAAGATACTATCTATGTTATGAAACTTCTCTTTCAAGGATAACACTGTTTAGCAGGCCAGGCTTTCAGTTTCCTCATCTGTGATCCACACCAGCCTAAATCTGCAGAGGAAACTTGCAAGGTTTCAAAGGGAAAAACACTGGTGCCTGCCCACTATTTTAAATATACAGCCAACTTGCAGTCATTATCAAAGGCTCTCCAACCTTCAAAGTGGGGTTCTTACTTCCTGACTGTAGGTGAAAAAAAATCTGATTCTCAGTGTGTAAATTTACTATTTTGAAATGTGTTTTAATATTTGACCTTTAATGCACTCCAAATCCGCAGAACACATTTTAAATACACATAAAAATGGAAGGAAGAGTCCTAGTGCAATCTCTAGAGATGCCTTTGCATTTATCTTCAGGTCTATCATAGATTTACCTGCCTTTTGGATCATATTATTTGTGAATGTTTTAAAGTTGGCAGCCTATGATTATAAACATTTATTTTTCTTTCTGAATATCTTGTCTGCAAATATGGTCTTGCACAGTGGAGATTTAGGAAAAAAATAATGTAGTTGTTGTTAAATGATGATTTTGTAATTTTTTTTCCTAAGCATTTTATTGAACGAATTTTCAATTTGGATGAAACCACCTATGGCTGTATTTAAATTTGCTGATTTTCACTTTTATATGTTCGACTTTGAATAGCTTTAGAAATAATTATCTTCCGGGAGTTTTAGTTCTCATGCAGAAGTGTTTTGCAGGAAAAAAGAGTTGTATTAAATAAAACTCTTTTTTAAAACTCTCACATCAGGCCAGTGTGTGGGTAAACTGAGGGAGAATAATAGGGTCATTTACATGCCTTTCTCTTCTCTCTTCTGAGTCATGCATTTATGTCTCAAGAAGACAAGCATCTTCAGATAATTATCTCACTATCAGAGCACTAGTTCTAAAATCCTGATATTTTATATGAAAAACCTGTGTAGAAATGACTCGATATTTCTGAAATCTCATAGAAACACTTTATATACAACCTGGTTCTCTGAAGTCTCCTCCAACACCAATGGACGCAATGAAGACTGCTACAGCCTTTGAAAATTGGGCATTCATATGCAGATAAAAGTTGCTGAAATAAGAATTTAGGATCACTGCCGTTATCATTTAAGTATTAAGTATATTTATTTGTGTCATAGTTAAATATTTACCCTTTACAGCCTTAATTCGTCAGGAAATTCCTGTGGCCTTGTAGGCCACATCAGCATGTCAGCACAGTAACAGGCAACCCCCAACCATGATGCCTTTGGTGCTGTGCCCGGAATATTGAGGATCTGCTTAAAGGGAATTTTGCCCAAAGAGGTGATCTAATCTCTTCGTGAATGAACTATTCCCCTTTGTTCCTCGGCTAAAACTTCATACCTCACTCTGTGTGTGACTTACTATAGTAGAGATAAATGGTGAAGGGCCACCTATCTTTCCTATGTCACCTCTATCCTTTTAATAGGAAAGGCCATCGATGTTGTGCTAGAAAGTTTTTCTGTGTTGCTATATTTGTGTGGAAGAGATATGGACCACAAAATTCTTTATCACTTCAGCCTGTTAACTACAGAGGTGATGATTAAGGTTGTTTCCCTTCACGTTTTTCTTGAATGATTCAGTTTGATCTCTTGGCTTTTCCAGGAATTCTGGCTGATACAATAAATATTCTTTTGTATATTCCTCTGGCATAGTTTACCTCCATGACATTGTCCAGTTCAGCTGTTATGGCCTCTGCCTTCATGTCAGTCATTAAAGAATTACTTGTACCTGTTGCAATACCGGACTTTTATGCCAGGAAGCATAAACATGACAACTGTATTTGCAGAGGCACACGAGGCAAGAGGAGTTCCCCAAGTACCAAAAAGTTATCGTTAAAAGTGAAGGATGATTACAGCAGAATAAATTCAATAATCTTTAGTAAAAGATAAATTTTTATGGTCTGATCTGCTTGGTGAGCTGTTTTACTTGATTTTACCAGCCACTGTACAAAGATTTAACACATGGCTCTGCAACTGAGAAGTATCCAGTTGAATGAGTGATTTCAAATCCTTATTAGTTGATTTTTGTTGAGAAAGATGGCTTGTTTCACACTTCCTGAAACCACGGTATTAGTTAAGTTTCTGCATTGCATCTCACTGGCAAAATGCTTGCACGTCCTTGCATGCTTACATACACTGCTCTGTGTTTATGCATCCATGACACCATGTAATGCTTGCGTAAGCTATATGAAATGTCTGTGATGAATTTGTGGGTTGGGTAAAATGTAAATGCAATAACAATATAGGTAGCTTCTTCAACTGCTTTTTTTATGATTTTTAATTCCATAAGATAGTTACTGGACAGGTAATTCCTAAGGAAACTGAAGGTGAGTTTGTAACTGCTGACTATTGTCTCTTGGAAATGGTCATCTCAGGCAAAGTGTAAGGGACCTGGAAAAAGATTAAAAAAGCTAAATATAAGGTAGGAGGTGGGGGTGGTGCTTCACAGCAAGAAGTCTGTCTATTTGACGTTGACAGAGGATTTTCATTAAAAGTCTGACAGGAAGGGTGAAGGTTGCTGTTGTAATCCGTAAATTTGTGTGCTGCCCAAGGTATCAACATGTCACTAAAGCACACACAATAAGATAACTTGTCCTGCAGTGACAGAAATGTCTGAAAAATTACTTTGCTGTACAGCACAGTGTTCAGTAAGATACCCTGAAACAATGTAGCTGTAAAATATTTATGGGCTGTTTGGCCCTATTAAGACCATAATACTACATGTTTCAGTAGTACTACAGTCTGCTGAACTAAAACGCATCATAGTTGAGGAAGGTTTTATTTAAAATGAGACTGTTTCACTGTTATAAAAAAAAGAACAGGTTTTTTTTTTTTCCTTAAATTTAGGACAACAGGAGTGAGGCAAAAAGATGCTCAGCAGCATGTTTTAATGAGGAAACCATAAATTCTCCATATTTTATTGGCTATTAAAGTATCTGAAATATAGACAACCCCCAGCTGGAATGCTGACTAGAACCAGAATGTGGCAGTGTAGGTAACCAACATGTCACTCTCTTACCAGGAATGGTCTTCCAGCTGTCAGTGACAACCTCAGAAGTAATGTATTCGCTGCATGTAGTTGACTCTTAAGCGAAGAAACAATTTACTAACATCAAGCAAGTGCCATGGAGAGTCTGTGATGAGGTAGAGGTCAGAAATACTAGAAAGACATTTGCCCGAACTTGTCAACTTCAGATTTGCAAGATCGAAGGACTTGACCCTGGAAGTTTCAAGGGTCCTGTTTTGAGTTGTTGGTACTCAGAACTTTCCAGGAAACATATAGCACATTATAAGCTTTACCCCTATAAATGAAATTGTTTTCATTTCAAGGTGGAGGGTGTTATCACAAGCACATAGCTGCTTTTCAGTAGACTTCAATGGGAGATAAAACTGAATGGAAATTGCTCTCATACTCTAAACAAGCACACACCTATTATACTTTTGGATAAATGGATGAGGATGGGAAGTCCAGAGAATTCCATTAGAAGCCTTCCTGTAGAAAGCAATGCCAAAACAATTCAAAGCATCAAAAAAAGGTGAATTCTAATTCCTTGCACAGTTCACCTGGGGAATCATATGGCCCTAGATAACTTTTTCTTTGCCATACATGATAACCATTATGACACATGCTGTACTGGCCACCAATAAGTCTTATAAATATATAATCATATTTAATTATTGTTATGTATACAGTGAGTGTATAAATTATGTATTTAAGTGTTTATACAGTGTATTTATACGTTGACTTTTAAAATGCAATTGATGTACCAACATTAAAAATAGTTATAAAATTAAACATAGACAGAAACAAAAGAATTTGTCTGGAATTCAGGTTTTTAAAGCTAGGATTACTGATTGCATTTCTTTAATGCTAAGCCAGTAAGCCAAAAAAAGCAGCAATTGTTACCTTCTACCTTAATGCCTCCCAGTGCTCACCACAAAAAAAAACCAAACCTGCATTGTGAACCCTAGGATTAAAAAAAAAGTTTCCCTTATCCAGGATTTAACACTCCTACACATCTTGGAAACATCTACTGATTTGGCCACTGACCCCCTAGGGTATTTCCTAGAAGCAGAATTGAGCAAGACTGAAAATGCTTTTGTTGTACTGTTATGGGCATGAAGATACAACATGAACTTTTGATTTGTAAAATATGAACCAAGCGTGACATCGTTTTCCTTTTTGTGCATTTTTAAAGACTACTTCAACATTTTCATGTATTATTTTGTTGACAAAATCATGCAGAGCTCCTGAAATTACAACCAAAACTCTTTGGTCTTTTGTCACTAAATTTAACCTTTTTTTTTGTTTCCACCATGATGGAACACTGGAAATGTGTTTTAGGGTAAATTTCCCATTTTCATTTTTCTTAAGTTTCAAGATGACATCTCACTCAGTGTTAGTTTTGTCAGTGTAGTTTTGAATGCTGTCGTTTTCACTTCCATCGTAAAATCTTTCTAAAAGGTTTTAAGCAAGCTTCATCGAGATTATTTTTAGAATACTATTCATATACAAGCTTTTTATTGAAAGACAGCTTCACATCCTAATTCAGAGTTCATCAGTGTTTTTTCTATCAGAGTGGATATTAATTTTTGGGGTTGGTTCTATCAGGATTAGTCTGCTATTGCTATTGCATTTTCCAGGTGTTGCTAGCATAAGCTTTTACCAAGTTATAAGAAGAAAAAAGTGATTTCCTATGGGAATATGAACTCAAAGGTGGTTTTCAACACATTCCACAAACTCAAACCATTATCATTAAACAGCCTTGAGAGGTTTAGAAATTGAAAAAAAAAGTCTCTCAACTCTCACCCAGAGTGTGATGCTAATAAATCATTGTGGTGCTGGACCCAGTGCTGTTCACAGTGAATCAGTGGTAAAAATCTGAGCTCAGTTCCTGTCCAGGAAAGGACATTTCCCAACTTCAGGCCCAGTCAGCTGAAGCTGACCCCCTTACCTTCTCTTTCCCCTGGTGCTTTCAGGAGTGGCAGGAGTACCAGGTCTACTTTTTGGCACTGGCTTTCTGGATTCACCTACTTCAAGCTGCACCTGCCCTAATGTAAGGGGATTTCTTAAGGGTAAGAGACAGACCTCAGCTCTATCCAGACAAACCTATTTGGCAGAACAGGAAATTCCCAGATGGTCAGGAGGAATTTTAGAGGGCTGGAGGGGTATGTTGCAAAATGCTAGCCTGGCACCCACAGAGACAGAAGTCTGTTATTTATAGAAAAGCAGAGGCAGAAAACAGATGATGTGTTCCTCACAATATGCTCTACAATTGCTGCATTGTGTCAGCATAAATTTGTGGGGTACCACATAAAGAACTGAAATGATAGCACGGTCTCTGTCCTCAGCCAGTTCTTTAGTCTGTATGCCTAGAAAGATACCAGCTAATACCGTGTGCAGTGTTGGTTTTATAGTACTGAAAAGAACACTTTTAGAAAGCCCTGAAACAACATTTTAAGTTAGAAATCATGTTAACAGCATCAGTGGAATGATGCCAATGTCAATCTGCTGCAGCTGAAACAAGACTCAAGCCCAGTCTGTGAGAAACAAACTCAGATTTTTTTTTTTCATTTGAGGATAGAATACTGTGTACAGCTTTTATTATGTGCTCAGCCTTCTACCAGCATTCCCCAGGCCTGAAAGTGGGATGTAGATCTCATGAGAACAATTTTATAAAAAAATTGTCAGCATTTCCTTTTTTGTTCACGTCAAAAAAAACTTATCTACTCCTTGGCCTATCTTGTCTTTTTTTTTTTTTTTTTTTTTTTTTTTTATGTCTTCCTCTTTCCATCCCTTAAAACACCAAAGAACTGACACGGCTTTTGAAACAGAAGCACTCAAACTGATCAGGAATATGATCTTAATTTAAACCTAGTCTCAGATTCTGTCTGACCTGTATTTCTAGGGGACATGTGAATTTTTTGTGGTGTTCTTGCTGAAGCCAGTCGGTAAATGTTTTTGTTTCTTTTTCTGAAATGCTTTAAAATAGAAAAATCCTTTTTGATGATATCTTCTGCAGATTATTTGGGCATTTTCTTGAGACATTTTTATGTCAGAATTGCTATGTAGCAGAAGTAAGCCAGTTAGAAACCTTCTAACCTGAGGATTTGAAACCTCAGGTAAAAGTAGCCAAATGGCAGAAGGCAACAACTGCAAACCAAAACTTTGTGGTTCTCTGCCAAGAGGTTAGGATTCTTGATTAAACAAGAATCTGTATATTTTTAATAATTTTATTTATTAATAAATAATTATTTTTTAAAGAGTTTTTCATAAACTGAAAGAAATGTCACTGGAAAACACTTTCCTGCTGATAAACAGAAAATCAGCAGACTGCTACAAAGTAACTGTCAGGACTGTCATGAGTGAAAGTGGAAGCAAGTTCCAATATTATCCTGGGATATGAAGGAGAAGCCTAAGTGTAGTATCCATGTACAGGCACAGTGGAGATGTTAGAAAAGGGATGTGCTCTATCGGTGTCCTCCTGTTTATCTGGGAGCAGTTCCTTCTGCAGTTCCTTTTTTTTTTTTCCTGAGGAAGATAGAGAGAATATGCATGTGGAATGTTGTTGATGTAGAGAAGATCATGCAAACTGTCCTCACTGAACTAGAGGCATCTGAGTTCAAAGAGAACTATTTGTAACTTTTCTTCCACTGCCCTGGTTTTTGGTTTAATTAAAAAAAATATTTTTAGCTGGCTAATATAGCTCATGTTAAAGGAAGAAAAAAATCATCAATCTACATAAGAAAAAGCTCTTATAGCAAATATGTTGTGAAAAAAAAAGTAGATCCATGCTGAGCACATAATAACATTCCACTGTTTTGTTTAGTGGCATACTAGAAATGCATCTCTGGATGTTAGAATCACAGAACCATAGAATGGTTTGGGTTGGAAGGGGTCTTAAAGACCATCTTGTTCCAACCCACTTACCATAGTGAGGAACACCTTCCACAAGATCAGGTTGCTCAAAAAAAATTGGCTAATTAACCATGGGCTAACTTCATAGCTGCTGTAATTTGACACTGCTCAACCTAGATTAGTGGAATGGTGTTGATTTAAATCAGCTAGGCGTCTGGATGCTCATGTTTATGTCAAAACATCATTCTCAGTGTATCAAAGCCCATGCCTCCTTGGTGAATTTGCCTGCTTTGTTGGAATGAATGCTAAACTGGCCAGAGCTCCTGTGTACATCCATGCTATTTCATTTTCCCACTCAGTTTCCAAAGTGGTCTTTTTTGTTTGTTTTCTTAAGAGACCAGCTCTGGTCACATAGCCTGATGTACAAAGGGCAGTGATGCTATGCAGCAGTATATCCTCAGCACCACCCCTGGAAAAGCCAAAATGTTTGATGCCTACTTCTGATTGTCAAATAAATCATAGAATCATAGAATGGTTAGGGTTGGAAAGGACCTTAAGATCATCTAGTTCCAACCCCCAAGTCATTAAAGAGAGCCATTTCTTCTTCTCAGCAGGTAAAAGCCTTTCCTAAACTGAAACTGAAAAGATTTTGTTATGTTACAGCCCATTGCTTCCCATCGCTGCAGGGAAGGTATGGAAACATCTAACAGCACTAACTTTTAAAATTAAAACTAAACCCTGAGATTTGTTGAAAATGCTGTACAATGTCCTGTATAATTTATTAGCAACAAAATCACTATCCACTAGGGTTAAATGTGATGACAAGTAAAATATAGAGCATGTACCACCTTGTATGAATCATTCATAGCAATTCATGCAAATGATTGATGAAATGTGTAGACCTGATATTATTTTACACAAAGAATGTATGTTGAAACCCTTTGTTTAACAACCAGTAGGAAAATCACACAGCTTAACAATAGTTTTGAAGCCAATTTTTGCCTTCCTTTGAATATATTTTTTTGAAATGTAAAGGTTCCTGTAAATTCAGAGCATAGAAGTGTGTCAGGAGAAAAATGTAAAATCTGACCTTCACTGTGGCTGTAAGAGCTACCCTTGACATCAGCAGGATAGGTGAGTGTTTAGTGTTATTGAAAATCTGTACATAGGCTACATTTTCAAAGATGACTAGTAATCAGGGTGCACAAGCTGCAATCATCATCACTTAGGAGTTGCAGAATGAACATCTGTCAAATATTATACCTGTTAAGAAACTTGGAAGTTCTCCAGAATTAGAGCAGTCCCAGATCAGACAGTACGTAGGGCCGTCTTCTGACTAAGTTAACAAAGGTAACAAGCTTCCATATTGTTATCCAGCTTGTAGGTTGCAAATGAAGGAGTTTCTATCTAGGTTTTTAGTATTCTGTTGTGGTTTTCATTTGGTTTTCCATCCCATAATCCTCATGATGACTAGACCAGCAGAACCTCTAAACTCCTTACTAGTCTGAACATTATGAATGAACCTGCCTTATATAAACGTAAGAGGGTCAGTTCACATACATATGTATGCTCAGCTATTTGCTTGGTTCTTTGCTTTTGAGATAAATTTGCTTTGCTTGCAGTACACCAAGCACCAGCATGTCCCATGCTGGCCTGCCTGGGAAAACTTTATGACCTTTTTGGAAGAAGGGGCAGGCAACTCAGGAGGACTGCAAGGATGTCATGAGGAGGAAAACTAGAAGGGTCAAGGCCCAACTAGATCATAATCTGGCTACAGCTTTAAAAGAGAATTAAAAGTGTTTCTATAAATAAATTAGCCTCAAAAGGAAGGCTAAGGAGAATCTCCATCCATTGCTGGATGGGGAGGGGAAACATAGTGACAAAGGATGAGGAAAAGGCTGAGATACTTAATGCCTTCTTTGAGTCAGAGAAGTCAGTCTTTAATAGTAAAACCAGCTGTTCCCTGGGTACCCAGTGCCTTGAGCTGGAAGACAAGGACAGGGATCAGGATGAAGCCCCCCATAGCCCAAGCAAATATGGTGAGTGACCTGCTATGACACTGACACAAACAGGTCTATGGGGCCAGATGGAGTCCACCCAAGGATTCTGAGGGAGCTGGCAGAAGTGCTCACCAAGCAGTCCTGGATAACCAGGGAGGTCCCAGTTGACTGGAGGTTACCAAATGTGATGCCCATCTCCAAGAAGGGCTAGAAGGAGTATCCAAGGACCTACAGACCTGTCAGTCTGACCTCGGTGTGGGAGAAGGGTATGGAGCAGATCATCTTGAGTGCTGTTACGTAGCATGTACAGGACAACCAGGTTATCGGGGCCAGTCAGCATGGGTTCATGAAAGTTGGTTTAACATGACCCAGCAGTGTGCCCAGGCAGCCAAAAAGGCCAATGGCATGCTGGCCTGTATCAGAAATAATGTGACCACCATGGCCAGGGCAGTGACTGTCCCCCTGTACTTGGAACTGGTAAGGCTGCCATGCTCTGTTCTGGGCCCCTCACTACAAGAAAGACATTGAGGTGCTGGAGTGGGTCCAGAGAAAGGCAACAAAGCTGGTGAAGAGCAGGTGAAGTCTTATGAGGAGCAGCTGAGAGAACTGGGGTTGTTTATCCCAGGAAATGGAGACTCAGGGGAAACCTATCACTCTACAACTTCCTGAAAGGAGGATGGAGTAAGGTGGGTGTCAGTATCTTCTTCCAAATAAGAAACAAAAGGACTAGAGGAAATGGCCTCAAGTTGCATCAGGGGAGGTTTAAATTGGGTATTAGGAAAAAATTCTTCCCGAAAAGATTGTCAAGCATTGGAACAGGCTGTCCAGGGAAGTGGTTGAGTCACCATCCTGGAGGTATTTAAAAGACATGTAGATGTGGCACTTAAGGACATTGTTTAATGGTGAACTTGGCAATCCTTCATTGGATTGATGATCTTAAAGGTCTTTTCCAACCTAAAATGTTCTGTGATTCTACAAATAATAGGGATGAGTTAGTTTAAAATTATTACAAAATATAAACATTTTCAAAGGGATTTTTCTCTACACAGAGTTTTGGACCGAATTCCTCAACATACTTCTTGTGTTGTTTGGTGCATATTTTTGACTTGGTTCCCAGGCAAAATGTCATTCATTGCAGATCAAGTAACTATGACAATATGGATACTTAATTGACTTTATATGACTGAATCTGATGTTGCCACATGTTTTCCTAAGCTTTCATTGTGTGAATTTTCAGACACATGAAGAAAAACAGTGTGGTTTAGGCATTGTTATTATGTGGATATTTCCAAATTTAACACGTTTACTATGCTGTGTACAATTTTAGCTGACTCTTCATATGTTCCTGCATGTTTTCTACTGTAGATCTTAGAAAAGCTGTGTTCATATAAATATTTAGAATAGTGTACTTTTATTTACAATTTTTTCAAATGGCTTGTAGTTTGAAAGAGCTAGCTTGTTAGGTCAAACCACTGTTATCTCTGTTACATGGCATGTAAGGGAATGAAATATTAAAATACATAAGCAGAAATAAATTTTGTAAAAATGTAAGGAACTTCAGCAATTAAGACATCACTCCACTGCTGAGTAGAAAACACATCAGATTTTCTGTAGGGATAAAGAATAATAAGAAAGTTCCAAGGAACAATGTTACTCTATCTGAAAAATTGTAGAAGGTTTTTCAACTGAAGATACCTCAAACACTCCTTGCAACAGAAAAATAAACTTTTAGGTGAACTTGTAAGATTACTTATATTTTAATATCCTTTTTATGTTATCAATGCGATAGAATGTTAATATTAATTTGATTTTGATTAATTTCTCTCAGTGACATAAGATATTTTCTCTTTCTTGTAATACTTACTGGAATAACCACTGGTCCTGCTTCTGTTTCTGCTTATGTTGGCTGTAGATCAGGATAGCATCTCTGAGTTCAACAAAATGTAACTACAAGCAGAACAGGCATTGTTTTCTTTTGCATATGTACACATGATTTTGAACATATGTTTCCTAGCATATTCTCAACTTAAATTGTCACTTACTTCAATGCATGCTTATTATTCATTTTTGTTCTACTTTTATGTTTTGCATTTGTTACCCAAGAGATTCATAGCCAGCTGCAAGGCTCCTTCTTTGGGCAACACCCAAAAGAACTTAAATGGAGGCAGCTAGAAAACTCCATGAAGGCATCCAAAGATAATTAGATTGCCTGATACAAGGGACTATGATGAGAAGTTGGATTGGGCGCGGTGAATACAATCTGAATTAACAATCACTACTAGCACAGGAGATTTTGAGAGTTACTACAGATCAGCTTTCATCTGGAGGTAGCCTAACTTCTGGTGAGGTCAAATTTTTTTTCAGATATTCACCATACCAGGGAGAGACTGAAAAAGTTATATTTTCCTTTTATTTCAAGACATTAGCCAAAGAAATTTGGCAGACTTTAGCATTCTTTTGGCACAAGAGAACTTTTCAGATACATATAATCTTTTTCACTTTCCGATTATGATCCAGAATCACCTAAATTATGTTAGTTGAGCACAGTATCTTGAAGAGTAAGATACAAGAAGGATTATGTCCCATCTAAGAATTCACAAGTGCTGTAAAAGGAGGATAGTGAATGAAACTTGAAACATCTGCAGTTTTGAATGACAGAATACATATTTTGGAAGATTCTCTATCACATTTTGTTTATTATTTATTATTTATTGTCACGGAATCTACTTGTACTGACTTCAGAAATAACATTAGCTAACTGCATTACAAATGTGAAAAAGAATCTGTCTTCAGCACAGGCTGATTTGGTTGAAAATTGGCACAATATTAAAATAATCAGAAATAATGTGGTAGAGTGTGCTGCTTAATTATCCTGTTAGAAAATACATATATTTCTTGCTGATAGTGAAAATCGAGGCATAATTTTTATGTGAACACTGACAAATTTATATATATCCATCACAATAATGCCAACTCCTACTTACTTTAGGGCAACATATAACTCTTAGTAACACAATTTTATTTTAATTTATTAATTATTATTTAATTTAATTTATTTAACATAGTTTTATCTTGTCAATAAATACTATTCTCAAACAGATTTGGTGGAATTAATAGGGTGATTCTCCAGATTGTCCAGATTTGGTGGAATTAATAACGTGATTTAAATATTGAATTTTCTATTCTTCATCTCAAGAGGTTATAAAGCAGTAAGACATAAACACACGTCAAGCTTCAACACCTCTGCCAAATATCCAGAACAGTTGGAAGATGAACTTGCAGGGGCCTTCAAGAAATCTGATGAAGGATTTTTATAAGGATATGTAGGGACAGGAGAAGGGGTAATGGCTTCAAGATGAAAGATTAAATATTAGGAAGAAATTCTTCACTCTGATGGTGGCGAGGCACTGGAACAGATTGCCCAGAGAAGCTGTGGCTGCCCCATCTCTGGAAGTGTTCTAGGTCAGGCTGAATGGGGCTTTGAGCAACCATGCATAGTGGAAGCTGTCCCTGCCCGTGGCAGGAGGATTGGAACTAGGTAATCTTCAAGGTCCCTTCCAACCCAAACCATTCTATGATTCTGATTATATGAATAGGAAACAAGATTTTAAAGATAGGAAGGGAAATAATGTTGCGGAGAAAAATCCTGTTTGGTTTGTTGTGTTTTTTTTCCTCAATAAGGTGATTACTTTCAAGTTTATGTCAGTGTAGTTCTCTATACTTCCAGTCATCACAGTAGCACTTTTTCTGCACTTGCATGTATAATCTGAATGTAGATGCCTAGAATTCCAGAAGTGTACATATTAGTCCTCTACTTTTTTTTTTTCTCTAGAAAACTTCAACTAAAAGATTACATTTGGTGACAGGAAATTCCATTTCTAGATGTTAAATAACCATCTGCCTCCTCAGTCTCCATATGAATATTTTTATGGAAAACTGAAGCAAAAAGTTTATACAGTTGTAGGGCTATATAGGGATTACCTTTAATTTTCAACCTTTTCTCCACCACATAGTTGCCTTGTTTCTTTCTTCTTTGTTCTCTGTTTAGTTATTATGACTTGAAATAAGATGATCGATTGAATAAGTAATAAGCCTCTCTTCTTTATGCAGTAGCTTTATTTCCTCATTAATATGCTTTTTCCTTTGGTCATCTGTTGTAAGTATCTTTCTAATTCTCCAATTCAAGTAGTTTCAAGAATTTTCCAAGATTTTAAAATTAGGTTTCAGTTTGATCAGGAATTGTTATTCATAGATATCTGTGAAAGGAAATGCAATCCTGGCTCAGAAACAGCCAGTCTGATGAGCTGGCATTGTGCCTCAGATCTTGGATTCCCTGAGATCCCAGGGTGCAGGGGAACTGGAGTGTCTAGGAGTCAAACCTGACCCAAAAACCTTGGCACTTGGATGCTATAGCTCCCATGAGCTTCAAAACTCCTGGCTTCATGTCTGTCCAGTCTGAAATTGATCCAAGAGCTTGCTAACCTTGAAGACCTGGGAGTCTGGACCTTTGCAGCTGGAAATCCCAGGACTTTCTGAGTCACAGGTCCTTGTGAATCCCCTCAGTGGCTCTTTGAGGAAGTGAGAGCCTGGAAACGTCTTTGTGTTGGGCCACACAGGAGCCTGGAAATGGATGTGACAAATCCTGCCTGGAAAGTAGGTTTCCATTGCAACTTTGTATTTGGACTCCTTTAATGAAACATTCTTACAACAGCAGTTTAGAACTGTTCTAAGGGAAATAGTTTTGGAGCAGTGTTAAGCTTGAAGGGCCTTTGCAAGTTTCTGGATGTTTTGCTCTTGGAAATACTGATATGTGGAAGAAGAGCATTTGAGGTATCTTGCAATGGCTCCAGAAGTTCAATTTCAACTCTTGCTCCAGATTTGCCCTAGAGAGCAAGATTTGTCCTTGATTTTTTATGACCCCAAGGTTATTTTCACATAAGGATATATGCAGATGTGTATATAGCATGTGTTTACATTGGAATTCCACAATGATCATAATCCTACTGCCCCTAAAATCAGCTGGAGTTTGGCAACTGATTTGAGTTAAAACAAATTAGATGTTCATTCAGAAATAGACTATTTTGGCATGTTGAGCTTGTGTCTTTTCATATAAGGGCAACCCTTGTTGCTCTTTAAAACTGGAATGTGGTTTGTGTAATTTATGGACATAAACTAAAATGAAAGAGAATTTCCGAAAAAAAGTGGCATGGTTGCTAGGGTTCCAGTAATGCGGATACTTACTGGATTTTGGTTTGGTTTGTTCGGGTTTTTTTTTTTTTTTCCTGAAAGACTAAAATACACCTCTAGTCTCTGGCTACAGATGCAGAATGTTACCCTTCCTTAGCACTTTGGATTACCAGAACTCTATATTGGTGAAAGTCACTTTTAGTGACAGGATCAGAGGTTTAAGTTCAATTTGGATTAGCCTCCGAACATTACAATGCTTACTGTATCTTATTATTTTAATGCTTATTGGGTAAGAAGTTTATCAGCTTTTTTATTATGCAAATTCTCAGCTAAGAAGCCTGTGGAAAATGCATTTTTCCTTAATATTTCTTATACTCTTTGCCTGAGGAGCCAGAAGGCTTCTGAAGCAGTCTTTCAGACTTTCTTGCTGTTTTACCAGACTCTGAAGTTTCTGAACTTTCCAGGGCAGGATCTAATATGAAGGGGAGAAAATAGGCTAGATATTGTCCTGTTTAGTCCAGTCTATTTGAACTCTTGGGACTTTTGATCTGCCAGGTAGTGACAGTTTGTATAAAACTACATGTCCTGATGTCCAATCCCTCTGAGGGTCTCCCAGCAAGTACTGGCATTGCCATCCGTTATTTAGGAAAAAGTTGCTCATCATCCCACTCTGCTGCTCTCTCTCAATCCTGAATTGAGACACAGCCCACAACCTTAGTCTCTCAAGCCATTTTCTGAGAAGTAGGAAGAACTTCTGGAGAGGAGCTCTGTGTGACCAGAGGGGTCTGTGCTTTAAAAGCATCTGCTGCAGTGGGAGAGGACTCTGTTAAACCCTCTGTTTAACTATGTCAGTTATCCCTTGTTAACTGAAATAATGCTTTTTGCATAGAACAGCGCAGTGGAAAAAGAATCCAGGAAAAAAAAGGGTTAGAACCCAATTTTTTATTTTCAGACATATTATTCAAATTCAGTAAGCAGGAAAGCAGTTAAAAATGTTGTGAGGCACAGAAACCAATTCAAAGACCCAATCCTTAAAAATAGGTAGAGGAAAAAAAAGGGGGGGGATGCTGTGGTTGAGTTTCTATTGTAAATATTTTTAGCAGTCCAATCAAGCCATACAGTCTCTGTTTGGATCAACAAGAACAGAGATGTATTTGCTGCTCAATAGAGACCTCTAAAATTGTATGTCACAGTATGCAGTTACTAAGATGGATATGAAAAGGAAACTTCAGAGTAATATTTTTTGCAAAAGAGCATATTATAAATAGCTAAATGAAGTGTCTCGGGTAAAGCAGAAACTATAATGTTGTTTTTAAACATTAAAGTTTAATGTTAAAAATATGATTAAGATTCATTATGGTTTTCTTTTAAACAGAAATACCAATGGACTTTAGTTGTTAGTTTTGAATTCACTCAGGTGGCTATAGGACATCTTTAACTACAGATTAACATATAGGGCATATTTAGTGAAAGTCACAGCTAAAACTATAGTGACTGTTGTGGATCCAGGATTGCAATCAAGAATAAATGGAAGGACTAGTGATAATATCAAAGTCCTCCTTTTAAACAGGTTCTTATTGTTCTGACTATTTTTCTCTTTAATAGGGAATGACATTCTTCTAATTAACAAAAAATATTCCTAAAGAGAGATAACATAGCTCACAATTTACTGTTCAAAAGCAAAGTAACTTTGTAAACTTTCTAATGCTTTAAAAAGACCCATTTAAGAACCTTACTCAATCTGACCTCTATGGTGGTAATATGTGAGATAGAGGAGCAAATGCTCTCCTACCGAGAAGGCACTTGAGGTCTTATACTTCATGTTACACTGTTGTATTCATTAGACCAATTTATAAAGATCTGAATGATATTAACACAGATTTGGCATATAATAGAATATGTAAAACCTAATCACAGCCTTTTAAGAATATTTCTAGATGTCTTTCATGAAAACAACATATTTGGCCTCCTGATGCCAAGTGTATAGAGGCACACCTTTTCAACTTATGTTTCAAACTATCTAAACACCAAAAACAAGTGAAATATATTTCTGTACTGTACTATTTCCTAATAAATAAAAAGTGCCATGTCTCAAGTTCTAGAACACAGGCTTAGGCTCTGAATTCAAACATTATTCTCAAAGCGATATCTTTATTCTTTCAGTGCTTAGGATGTAGATGCCTATATGTCTCATTAGATATGATAGATAATGTGCATGATATTTATATAGTTTATATGTTTACATAGGTTATATGTTTATATAATCAGGCAGTTAAAGAACAAAAAAACAAACAAACAAACGATAGGCAAAAAATCAAGTGAAACCTTAAATTAAACTACAAATGATGCCACTTTTGTAAAAAATTTTGTAAAACTCTTTGTTAATTTGTTTTTCTTTCTAAAAATATTATTGTATTCAATTCAGGTTTCACTTTTGCTTGCTTTATGGACTGCTGCAAAGCACATCATCAGCAAAAGTTACCCAATCAAAATAGCAATCACAAATATTCCTGAGAGTTTACTTTGGGCTGAATATCTACATTAATGGATGTCAAAGTATTTGATTATCACTAATTGGATTTTAGAAAAGTTTACATTTTAAGAGGACCTGGCTTGGAATTCTCTGCATTATTGACAAAGTTTGTGTTCTGCTCTCTGTCAGTTGAAATAAACAGCTAGAAAATATGTTTCTCTGCAGCTGTTTTCTGTAATATGTTAAGGAAGATTAAGGGAAGAACCTTAAATTCAGGAGATCCATTTATAAATTTCGTTCTGTAAGTCACAAAAGTCTGACTGTTAAATCTGATTTTTCTTCTGATTATATTAGGAAAAAAAAGAATACTCAATAGGATTTTATTTTTATATCATGCTGATATGACTGGGAATTGGAATTATTTAATGTATAGATGACATATAAACAACTAAGTCGGCAAAGGTTATGAATAACCGTGAATATACATGATTGCTAAGGAAAATAAACTCAGGGCTATGGGGGAAACTGGGAGGGGTGTGTGAAGTGGGTGGTATGTCAATAAACAACAATAATAAACTTATCTGCTTTTCAGAATGACATAGATAAAATGTATTTCCTTTTCTCTTATATGACATATGGAAATATTCTGTCACAAAAAACTAAATCCTAGCTGCATCTTTCTTAAAGGCTAATAAATGTTTATCCTTTTTCTTAAGTGGCTGATTTTTAAACATAAACCAGCATGTCCTTACACAAAAACTCTGCCACTTCAAATTTATTTTGTATCACTCTTGCAGGATTTGAACAGAAGAAACACATTTAAAATGATATAATGGAAGAATATAACATTACAGGTCACACAGATTGGTTCATACTTATTTAGAGTCATGACCTGTCATTAAACGAGTCACAATATTTTCCATTATAACCCCCCCTTGAAGTTGCTCTTTCTTTTTTCTTATTCATAAGCTAATCCACATGTACCATAGATGTTTATGCAGATTCATGAATATTTTTTAAAAATATGTCTTATTTTAGATGACATTCTAAAAGTATTGTAATTGGTTAACCACTAGAAGTGTGTCATTCATGTGTCCCTGGTACATTTGGCCAAGGAGAAGATTCATTCTTGGGGTTGCCTCCTCCACACCCGCTAAAGCACTGGGCCACTCAGTCCTGGGCTGTGTCTGGGCAGTGAGATGATAGGTGTGTTCCACATGTGCTCCACAGTCCCAGCCTCCTGCTGTTGTTCCCATTGGAGAAGCAAGTTGGACATAAGGACACATAGCTGCATTCAGAGGGAGGGCAGCAGAGCAAAGGCTACTACTACCCCATAGCAGCTGAGGGATATATGTTCAAGAGTTCCATGGGAAAGACATACTCAATGTGTGTCTTCATGTTCTTCATATTGCTGCTACTGTGTTCCTGGAAAAATGATAGGCACAAACCACAGATGATGGGTAGTCCAAGAAATAGAATGGTTCAAATAGTTAACCTGTTTTGGCAGGCTAAATGATTTGAAAGTCAAGAAACTGTTATAATGGTTCTGAAGGGGTTGGCTTTGTTTTCTTGTTTTTGCCAAAATAAGGAATAAATGGAAATAATATTATAACGTAGTTGCACCCTATTAAGCTGTCACTTACAAATGCAAAACTGGATTCATTGACCTGTGATTCTCCTTCTGTTGGTAATATCAAGATTTATGAAAGATGGTAAGGTTTTGGAACGTTTGTTAAACTTTTGCTTGAAGAAAAAAATGGAAGAAGGTTTTGTCCTGAGGACAGAGGTTTAAAGGTCAACATCCCTTGCTTTATGACTAACAGTGTCACAGGCTCTTATGTGACTCATTCCCAGAAAAAAAAAACCCAAAACAACAAAAACACAAAAAAACCCAAACTTGAAATGAAGGGAATTAATCCCTATAAAATTTTAGGTCTCTCTAAATCTGAAAAAATCAGGGAAATATGAATTAATAATTCATTTCATGTTATATTCATGTATGCTTCACTTGAGTTGTGTCAGATCATACTTCCTCTTTTTGTTGTTTTAGGCCAAAAAAGTGGAAACTTATAAAATAACATAAGTACCAAAGCTTGTAAGAGTAATATTTATATTTCAGTTATGAAATAATCAAAGTTATGTATTGGGCTGATTTTTCTTTTGAGCTAAGGGATGTCACAAGTTTTTATATAAGCTAGCCCTTGGATAACAAACCTAATGCTAATTCTTCTCAAAATTATTTTGTTAGCAATATCAAACATTGAGTTAACTATCTGACTGCTACCTAAGATTCATATTCATATGAATTTAATGAAATATGAGTGTAAGAGTTTGTACAGTACCTATATATGCTACCTACTTAGAGTAGTGTTTGAGAACAAAATGTTTACATGTTAAGATGCAACAGATATCTGAATCAGTTATCTCTATTTATACCAAATATTATATTACATCCGTAATTTTGGTCAGTACACCAAAATCTATTGCCCTTGAAATATACTTGTAGGTCACACCCATTTGCAAACATTAATAGGATGCCATATTAAAGTGTGGATTTCTTTTTTAAAAAGTATAAGTATGAATCAGTTCTTGAAATCATTTTAGTTGAAATTCCATATTGTATTCATTATCTTGAATTATTCCATGATAGGATTTTTCCATAATAAAATATTATGGAACTCTAAAAAAATTTTCATGTACTGATGTTGACGCAACACAAGGAAGCAATAATATTCATATTATGATCTCAAGTAGTGATCAATAATGAAGGTACACTTTTCAGGGGAGGGAAGGGGGGAGGTGGGAAGGGGGAATCCAGCATATAAACTTTTTAGAACAGAAGACTAATTCAAATAATTTTTCCTATATAAATTTCAAGAAGTTTTACAATAATTAAGGAGTATTTAACAGCAGAGGGCATTCTAATTTTCTGGGAAGGTAATAAAAGGACATTTTTACTTTACGTAAATACTGTGAAAGTATATATATATAGTACATAGAAGTATATATACAAACACAGAAAGAAAAATATAAACAGAAGGCAAAATCTCACAGTGACATAATAAGATCTGCATGCATTTTAAGCAGACTTCTTTGAAATTGAAGAAAAATCACTAATATATTCTGCTTTTAGGGTCCCTATATTTGTTCATCTCAAAGCTGGTTTGGATATATGTATGAAAGTATGCATGCATCTGTGCATGTTTTTATATATGTATGCCTTCTATGTTTTAGTCTGTGGTCTGTACAGAAAAAAAAATTGAAGCACTTGTTATAGTTAATGTAAATGCATTCATGTGAAGTTGAAAGGAAATATATACATATATATACAATTAATATTAATATATTTCCTTTCAACTTCACAGTTATGAGATGCACAAGTGACTATATCACTTTGGGATAACTTCCTGTATGATTTAAGTGTTTAGTCTTTCTCTACTATGGATATAGCCCTGCTATATTCTCTTTCAGTCAAAGTTCCCACTAAAATCAGGAGAAGTTTAGTCTGAGCAAGTGATTTAGGTTGAAATTTTTTATTGAGAAATAGCTATCAATAATCCCCTTTTCAATGAAATACTATGTTGTGAGACTGCTTCAATGTTGTATTCTTATGTTTTATTGTTTTAAAACTTAAATTTAAAAAAACACATTTATGAGCACATAATTTAGAAATTAACATCTGGAGGCTCAGGACAGATGCAGTTTGAAAGTAAGGTGGCTGGAGAAACACTTCCTGTCTAGTGGGGGGTTCTATTGAATTTGCTTCCTAGAGCAAGAATGTGAGGCAGTGCAATGGCTTTCATATGTTTACAAATGGTGCATGAAAAGCATCACCATTCAGCATTGTTTGAGTAACTTAGACCCACAGGTTGTATACTCAGCATGGGCTTTTCCTGTCACAAGAGAGGATAAGCTCATCAGGTCCATTAGGTCAGAGGTTGAATAGGAAAGGCAAGAGACCATGCAAGAGTTCCCACCACTATGCCCTACTTGTAAATAAATAGAAGACTTGAGTCTCCACCATTATCAAGTCTTCTCTTTTCACAAACACTTAATGCAGCAGCACAAATAAGCTCTTCTTTTTCCTTTTTTTTTTTTCCTTAAAAGATAAAAAGACACCTACAGACCTTATTCTGTTTGCCTGGACCTGTCTGCCTCTCTTTACCATTTGTGATGATTGATTGTTTCTGTGTTTCATCAATTAAAAATGTTTTAGAGTACAAAGTCTTCAGCATGTTTAATAGAGTCTGGTTAAGTAAACATCCTCCACCAAAGCAGCACAAGTAGATCTTAAAATAAATACTGCTACTGTGCCAAGTTCATAATTGCTTGCACATTTAGCACTTTACCATGTCCTAAGCATAACCGTAAAAAAAGACCTCTGTGTACTTACTGCAATTGTCATGAAACTATAGCCATTTCAGTATTGCAGAGCATTTACATTCTTTAAATATTTGATTTTCCAGTTTATATCATATTTGTTTCAAAGAACCAAAAACTGAGCCTGAAGATGAGCGGTGGTCAGGCTTTGTCAACAACCTAGCCATGGAAGTGCTTTGATACTAATTTCTGCCAATAGAATACATTTTCAAGGGTACAATGTGAAAGGATCCAATGCATCTGTCACTCTTAGTCTTACCAGTTTATTGTAAGGGCAGACTTTCGTCTGTGATTTTATTTTAAGGTAGATAAAATCTCATAGTTAGGTGACAGATAAGTGTTACACTCAAGAAAACTGATTGTAACAAATGGGTGGTTCAAAAACATATCACTGAGATATTGCAGAGCAATTTATGCATTAAAATCAGTGCATCTTAGCCCCCAAAATATTTATTCTATGAAAATAAATAAATTGTAAAAGTTATGTTAAAGTATTTTTTCCAAATTTAAGACAGTTTAAACTGCTAAAATTATGTACAAAGTACATAGGGTAAATTTGTATCGAGCTAATACAGAGACAATGTTATGTCTGTAAAACAAATTAATAATAAGCTTTAAAACATAATAAGGAAACAAGATACAAAAATGATTGTGTTAATACAATTTTGAAAAAGAAAAAAAACAAACCCAAGAACTGAGTAGTGTGTGGAATATCAAGAATCGCAGAGTCTCTTTTCTGGTGACTGTTGACCGTATGAAGGAATGCAGTCCAAGATTTTGAAAAGCCATTAATGTTTTGTTTGTATCCCCTGTTGATATGATTGATCCAAGCATGTTAAAAAGAACAGGTTTTCAGAACAGAGATACTCAACTTTTCCAGATATTCAAGCCTTAAACAGGCAAGATATAAACAGACAGACTTTGCATGAGCTTCTGCAGAAATCCAAGGTAAATTTGCTGCTGATCATTTAGTGAATCTTGCGTTTGTAGTCCTGAAATGTGGCCTGCAGATCATATCCTTAATAACTTAACTTTTCCAAGGAGTGTGTTTGATAAGATGGATTATATCTTATGCATCCAGGGTATCTAGTTAAGTTGCATTAAATCCAAAATTCTAGGTTTGTCTATCCCCAAACACTGAGGAACTTCGGAGTTGGAGGCAGGCATATGTAAATGGAATGGTTGTGGCTATATGCTTCTGGAATACCTGCCAAGATGCTCCAGCATCTATCTGTCATCTGTGCCTAACTTTTTTCCCTAAAAATTTTTCATATACCGTCTTCTCTATCACTGTTGAAAACTTCATTTTCAGTCTCATTATCTAGAGTGAGGAGATATTTTTTCTACCAGTTGCTGGGAAATGTGGTCAAAAAAAGGAAACCAGAAAGAAGCTCTGAAGAAAGATAGCTTTTCCAGTCTAAATTTATCTTTAGCTTAAATCTGAGTTCTAGTTTTTCTGTCTACAGCTTGTTCCACCTTCTACTTCTCTTTCATTTTCCCTCCCCCACTCTTCTGGGCCTGTGAAATTTGCTTAATAAATGATAAAAAGTAAATATTAATAGTTACATTATTTGATGGTCATGAGAGGTTTTGTGTCCTGTGAAACCTTTTTCAGATTTGAAAATCTCCCATGATTCAAACTAGAATTGAAGACACAAGATAGACATAGGTGTATGAATGAGAAGTCAACTATTTTCAATACAGATTATTGTAAGAATTCCTACCGATTACACTTGCGACATGTTTAACCAAGCTATTGGCAAGCAGTGTTCTTATTTTGAATTCCAAATAATAAAACTGCTATATTAGATAATTTTCTTTAATATATGTGAAATACTAATTTTGAAGTTTGTTTAAGCATGCAATAGCCATTCACAAAACTTAAAACTAGGTCAGGAAATGTTTTCATGCTTCAGTGAGCCTATATGCCTTTGGTTGAAATTGCATCACAATACTTCCAGGCACTTATTACAATTGATATTGCATTAGCAAAAGGAAGTTCTGCATTGCTGAGAAAGATCTGGGTCTTTAAATTGACTACTTCAATTAAAAAACATTAAATGTTGCAATTTCATAGTTGTGCAATGATACAGTGCATTTGTTTGAAGACCACACAGCGCTACAACTACACAAAAAAAATTAGAACAATTGTATTATTCAACCAACAGAAGAAACTAAAGCATTACAGAGAAAGGAAACTTTAACAAATAAGTTCACATCACTTAACAGTTCTCTTAATCAACTTAACTTTGATAATAGATTGAACAGTTTATTTAATTACATACCATTTATGGTTCAAGAACATAGAATGAATATCTGATCTAGAAGGGAAGATTTCTGAAGGAAATATTATCCTTTCATAAAGGGTATGCATTGAAAGTGTTTTGTTATATTTTTAAGAGCTAATTACTCTGGAGGAGATAGGCTTATCCAAGATGACTGTCTCTTCATCTGGTTATTTACCTGATATGGATTTTTTTTCTTTGCTTTGTTTTCCTTTTATTTCTTGTCTCCTCTATCTCCTGGAGACATATGTGAGCATATGTTGTAGGTATTTACGATAACATTAAATAGGCTTCTAAAGATGCATTAGAAATTGTACCATAATGTACTTATAAAATGGAACATGTGGCTAAACTGTGGAAACAGGAAAAATTTAGATTATAAATTGAAGACATCTCAGGAAAAACAGAAACTTTGAAATCAAAGGTAGTTTAGCAAAACAGTTTCAATTACTTTGATGTAAATGCACAGGTTACATGGACTTTTCTATGCTACTATGGATCTGCTTGAAGATTAGTACTCTAGTTTGTCAATGGCTTTCTTGTACTGGGGAGCCTAAATTAGAATGCAGGGCTCCATATGTGGTCTCATGTGTACCAAATAGTTCAGGGCCTTTTGCAGTTAAGTGCCAAAAAAGAAGGGAGCTTCTCAGCATACAAACTATGATCTTCTTATGTGCTTGTGGCTAGCCTTCATTACTGCAAGGGCACCCTCTCATTCCCCTCCACTAGGACCCCCAGAGCTTCCTCTGCAGGGCTGCTTCATAGCCAATTGACCTCCACTCTGCACTAATGCACTGGACTGTCCCTCCGGGGTGAATGATTTTGTATTCACCAATGTTGAACTTTACTATGCTTCTATCAGCCCGTTTCTCTTACCTGCTGGGGTCCCTCTGAACTGCAGCCCTGCCATTCCACATATAAACTACTCTATGAATTTTGATGTCATCTGAAAATTTTCTAAAGATGCATTTGATTTCTTTTTACTTGTTGATAATTAAGACATCAGTCAGTATTGCCCTCCAGAATGGGACCTGAGGAACAGCAGCTGCAGCCACCCCTCAGCTAGATTTTAGCTTGAAGAAGACCAGCCAGATTTCCACCCACCTCTTAATCCACCTATCCAGTCTCCTCCTCCAGGATGGCTACTGGAAGGATAGGCTAGAAGTCAAGGTATGTGGGACCTGCTACTGTCTCTTTGTCCCCTCAGCCATATGTGCCATCATGAGAGGCAAGCAGAAGAGATAAGTAGAAGTCACGTGAACTGAATGAGGCCTCACTACAGCAGTCTAACTGTATCACCTATTTTATTTTCTGTTTCTTCTTTAGTATGTAAACATCTGTAGCATGCTACCAATAATTTCAAAACATTCAGATAAGCTACTAATTTAAATGATCAAACTTTGGGTGTTACACACTGCAAATATTCAGCTGTAAGATATAATTGGCTAACCAGCAGCATCCACAACAGGTCACTGATACAATTGTGCTTCATTCTATTAGTTCCTTGGAGTTTAATAAAGTTCTTGATCAAAACCCCCTGCACATAAATCGCTTCAGTCCCTAATTCTGAAAATCCAAAATCTCTTCTTGAAGAGAAGTCCAAACTCAGTGTCGCATTATTTGTGTGCAGAATAAAAATGCTTTAGAATCAGGGACTTAATTAGGACTTTTTTTTTCTAAGTCAAACTGTCAGTAAGCAGGGGATTTGAAGACTGAGGAGACTGAAGAATGCAACTTTCAAAGGGCATCAGGCCAGAACCTGTGTATCCCACCATCTGAGATTCTCCTCTGTGCCAGGATGCTTTTTAGGTACAAAATGTGACAGATTATGATAAAGTGGGGGAAGGAAAAACTGCCTTAAAAAATCCTTTCTCAGCTGAAGTCACTGAGTTAATTGGCTGAAGGGTATTTACAGATTTATTTTAACTTTCTACAGATAATGGCACATGTACAAGTTACATGTAACAGTTGTATTTTTATTAGGGATTTATTCTATGGTGAAGGAAATATTCAGAACTTTTAAAAAATCTTATATAAAAAAAGCCAATGTGAAATTAAATATCCACATACAAATGAATTCTATAATCATTTCATCTCCTTTGTGTGCAAAACAGTCATTTCTGTCTTTTACAAATGCCTTTGTGTTACAATGAATGTCCCAACTTTTTCAGTGCATTTTAAAAGTTCCATTTTTCTGCCTATCTAAATACCACAGTGCCATACACTGTACTCTGAGAGGGAACAGAACTGTCCTATTGACACCCTTGCTCAGGAAGAACAGCAATGTTTTCTCTGCGGTGTGGAAGGAATATATTAAGTGACTTTCTCAAGGACAAAGGAAATCTGTAGTAAAGCAGAAGAAGGAATCCCAGTATCATGAAACTCTAGACAGCAGTGTTAACCACCAGACCACCGTAGCTTAGGCCTGAGGCACACTTTGCTGAAGGGAAAATAGTCAAGCGAAGTGTTTCAAATTGAAACTGGTGGTACGTCCAATCCCTTCAACAGTTACTCCCAGCAGAGCTGCACAGGACCTTGTGTATCATCTGATTGTAAAAACAAAAGCGCTGATGGTTACATGGCAAGGGGTGTTGCAGGAACCACCTCATGTGAGCTGGGACAGCACAGAGAGGACTTTCTGACAGCACTGCATGTTGTGCCAGCTTGGTTTCTGTATCTGTAAGTGGACATAGGAAAAAAAAACCAATTGCACACCCCTCTACTCAGAGTTGCAATA
>WTXV02034379.1:0-14107 GCA_009823435.2 Nymphicus hollandicus
GTATAAAGGCATCTGAGCTGAGCTCCAAATAAAACCAGCTCATTGGCTGCAGCAGGTGAAGTATCTTTCCATTGCTCCGAGCATTTATTATAGGTGCTGGCAACTGACTGGGATTGTTGGGATGGAATGATGCCCCCTTCCCCCAGTTTTAAAGCTTTCTTGACCAGTCTGGCAAGGCTTCTACGAAAACTACCCTTTCCCTTTGTTGTCAGACCAGCTCCACCGGCCTCCAGTAGACGTGGCTTCCCAAATTGAGTCCCATGTACTAAACACCCAAACCCGTGACTATGGCACCACTGTTCTAATAATTTGTTAACCTGCCAAATCTGCCTTGCCTTTTTAAGGTCCTCGCCTTTATCCTGGAGAATTGATGAAAATACTATCTGAGCTCCAGAGCCCCTAACCACCTCTCCCAGTGCTCTGTAGTCCTTCTTAATGGTCTCCAGTCTACTGCTATCAATATCACTAGCACCCTCATGGACAACTAGAAGTGGGTAATAGTCAGTGGGACTTACAAGACCAGGCAGCCTCTCTGCAACATCCCTGATCCGAGCCCCTGGTAGGCAACACACCTCCCTTGAGACTGGGTCCGGCCGACAGATGGGTGCCTCTGTGCCTTTCAAAGCAGAGTCCCCTACTACTATGACCCGCTGCTTTTTCCTGGCAGCACCAATAGTGATGCTTTTTACCAGAGCTTCAGCCGGTTGTTCATGTTGCGAGGCGTGTTTCCTCATTAGCCCCCTGCAGAACTGCAAAGTGGTTCTGGGTGGGGACATCAGATTTAGGAGGAAGCCCCTTGCTTTGAATTGTCCTCTTCCTCTTTTTTTTGCTGTTTTTTGTTTGTTACAAGTTCCCAGCTTCCTGGGTTAATGGCCTCCTTCTTTCCTGCATGAGCTACGATGGACACTTGAGGCCCCTGCACAGCTTGGGCCTGGGGCAAGCAGTCCTGCTTCCTCTCAGCTTCCCTGACATCTTTTAGCCTATTGACAGTGTCCCGCAGCTCAGCCACCTGCTGCAGGAGGACCTCCACCAGGGCACACTGAGTGCAGCCCTGCCCATTGTGCACCCTCGTCTCAAAAGACCACTGCAGGCACTCTCCACTCCGAGCTCTGCCCTGCAGCCTCCCCTCTCATCTGCTCTGTCTGGGTGCCTACACTGGCCACCACTGGGGCAGCCAGAGCAGAGCTCCCAGACCGAGCCCTGGTCATAAGGCGTGTGCTCACCATCCTGCTCACCCTGCCTATGGGAACTGCCGTGCAAACTGCCGCACCATGCTCTGACTGATGCACCACGCCCTGTTTGCCCGCCCTGTTCACCACGCTCGAGCTCCCTGGGGCGAGTTTTATTATTAATCAGTAAATGGCCATTAGCAGCATTATGGTACTGAAAAACTTAAAAATTCTTTTGTGGTTATCTGCAAATACTGTACTAAAATCTGAAAGGCACATATGACTGAACATTTTTTTTATTTGAACATTTATGCTGAATTGCATTGTATAATAATGAATTGATACACGGAATAAATAGCATTTAATTCCATATTTTAATACCTGTGGAGTGTTTAAACTATAAGTAAAACAGTGAGCAGCCTCATATCTGGAATTGTTGAATCCAGCCAGTGGTTCTTTCTGTACTGAAGGCTGTAACTTCTGGGATGGCCAGTCCAAGGCAGTTAACTGCAGTTGAAAACAGGAGGGAAGCAGGAGAGGGGTAGGAAGAAGCAACACAACTTTTAATTCAATTCACAAAAGCATTAATTTAACTTCCAGTTTTCTGATACAGTTAAGCTGAACTGCTAAATCACAGTATAATGCAAAATTGTTTCTATTGTACTTTTATTGCTACTTTAGTCTGAATTGGCTTAGTTAAACTGAGTTGTGAACTTACCTAACTATCTCTGTATAAAAACTTTTCTGTAGCTAGCTGGAAGAGCTGAAATGCATGTCAGAAATCTGTTCAACAGTACTGCAAATACTAGGAGGAAAGCACTGTGGATAGCTTGATTTTTGTTGTTTTCTTGGTAGGACGTTGACAAAGGGTTCATTTTTTTGCACGAACAGTTTTTATGTTGAACTTTGATTTTTTTAACTTTTCTCATAGCCTTGCAACAAGTAGCTGCAGAGTGGATCATTTTGCTTTTGTTTGAGATTTCTATTATGTGAAACTTTTGTCTGACAAACTGCTGGGAAGTCCAGATTTCATTAAACTGCTCTGGGTCTGTTCATGGTTGCGGAGTCAGCCAGTCTGTGATAGCTGTATGTGTATCAAAGGATTCTGGGAATAGTTTTTTGTTGATCTACATCTATTTGTACAGAGAAAACAACAGCTATCTCAGTTGTAAGTAGCAAATAAGATTTGTTTTATCTTGACAGAATAAATGTAAGTTAACGTGTAAGTTAAGGTGAATTGGGCAAAATATTGATGCCATAAATATATAAATGCATACATTCTTATAGATTCATAGAATCTACATATATGCACATGCAATACAGATACAAAATGACATGGCAAAATTACTTTTTCTGCTAAATTCTCCTATAATATTTTATTCTTTGAAAGATTTCAGTCATAAATTATTTCCTTTGTCCTATGAGCTTTTAAACTACTTTTAAATAGCACTTGTCAAATTGATCTCTGAATAAAAAATGTAATTTCTTCTGGTAAACCAGTAGAAAAGCTGAAGCTATGTCAAATTATGGGAAAATTTTGAGGGGTTTTTACATTTAAAATTAGAGCATTTATAATGTACACAATTAGTGTTCTGCCTCCGGGGCAAAGATATCCTTGCCCCCTTTCCAGGGGAAGATTTTTGATGAGTTGTAATGTATTTCATCCCTCTACATCAAGCATGTTCATAGAGAAAACTTTACATACACTGCATGTGTAGCTGAACCAGAAATAGAAGTAAATACTACAGTAGTTTTCAGTACCTTATCACTCATACTGTATTTTCTACTTGGAATGACACGCCATGAGCAAATACAGTTACCTTTGAGTACCTTTAGAAGCAAGTTGCACTACTTGACCTGCTGAGGTGCCTGCTGACCTGAGTTTCTGTCATTCTATTGCTGCATTTTCTGTACTCTCTCTGTTCCATTCTACTCTGAAATTAAGCTTACTGATGCAGAAAATCAAGTAAAATCATTAAAACAAATACCACTTAATTAAGTACATAGGGAAGAAGTACAAGTGACAAAATCTTTGCGGTTTAAAATTGAAAAATATTTTTGAGGCAGATTTTGTGCTGCAGACTCCATTTGCTTGTTTTGATTGAGTGTTAATGAATTAATTTCAGAGTAAAATAGTGTCAGCTTATGTCTAGCACATTTGAACTACCACAGAAAAAAGTTAGGTCTAGGTCAAGCTCTGTTGAAATGTATGAATCTACCTGGGCTCATGAAATTTGTGAATGTGTTTGAAAGGATATTTTCTTGAAATTGTATGAAAAGTATCTAGTGAGACTAGATTGTATAAGTAGTTCTCAATAAGCTAACATTCTTATATTTTGGTGAGTTTTGTTTATAAATGCTAAAATAGGTTCTGCAGGTTTTCTAAATAGGGTTTCTAAACTGTTGTTATTACATGTATATTTTGTATTTGTTGTTATTGTGATTTAAGTCTGTGGGTCAGCCGAAATATGCAGTAGCACATCACAGGTTTTTCTGAATTCTTTAAACTATTAAGATTCTTTTATATTGCAGCTTCATGTGGCCTGCGCTAATGGGTACAAGAATGTTGCATCTCTGCTACTGGATCATGGGGCTGATCTCAATGTAGTGGATAATCAGTACTGGACACCCCTACATTTAGCTGCAAAGTATGGACAGGTAAAGCATAGTTTTTTCACCAGTTTCTCTTTTCTTTGTGGTAGTGTTCTGTAACAATAGCAAAGACTTTAAAGTCAGGGAGACTTTTCTGGTTTTAATAGTAAAAGCTTACATATTTCTGTACAGTAGGTGGCACCTCAAATGGCAGGTGACGTTTGTAATTGAAAGTGACTAATTGAACAAAATTCAGTGAGAAGCCAGGGGCCAGTTGTGCTAGTCACTGCACAAGCACAGTAAGTACACATGGAGGACAATAAATGAAGTAACACTGCACTTTTCCTCACTAAAATTAACAAAATACAGAGCAAATATCTTCCCTTTGTAATGGTAATGAATAATACAATTTGGAGATACCTTATTATCATTATAGATAATTTGCCATCCTTATTTAGGAGATTAACACGGCTTTCATATGGATACTGTTTGCAACAAACAAGTCAATAAACTGAATTCCAACGATCTTAAGATCCTTTCCAACCCTAACTATTCTATGATTCTATGGTTAGATATCAGGGAAAATATCTCATCCAGCAGTGTAGCCATCAGGGTGTTTTTAAATTTTCCTTTCTTACAACAATAGTTTTGAAACATCTTTTGCCATTCTATGAATTCATGTGCATGAATGTTTGCAAATACACAGAATGCAAAAAATTAAAAAAAAAAATACACAAAATGAAAAAACCCCACAATATTTGCGTATTTGTAAGAACATAACAGTAATAGAGAAGGTACTAATTTACCTTACCTGGAAAAAGAAAAGAATAGTCTACTGAAATTTTAAATTTATAATGAGAAAATTCAATTTGCATCTGTACAGGAGGAAACTTCTAAAGGACCTGAAAGCTTCCTGTTACAAAGCTCAAGTTGTAACTAAATATACATGATGTAAGTGGATTACAATAAGCTTACTGTTTCTCCATCTTCTACAGTAAATTATATGAGAAAATGTTGGAACAATGGTACATTATCCTGAGTGAGCTAAGCATGTGAAAGACATCACACCGACACCTTATAATCAAACCTGGCTTGTAGAGACACATTGATAATAGTGAAACCAATTTTATTTAGGATGGCATTCTTCTCAACCAAGTTTAGCCCACTGCAACTTAAATACAAATTCAAAGCTGTGTTTTTTCTAATGTGAAGAATTGCCTCTAAAGTGCAATTCAGACAAATCTAGGAGGTGCATTTAAAATAGGTGGAATGAATCATTGCTTAGAGGTCTGACCCTCCCTGATTATAGGGGTCATGGGCAACTAGCATATGTTAGAGGTCTGAAACATTTTAAAATTTTACAGGAGGAATCCAGACCAAAGTGTGGGCAAATGGGCCAAAGGATGGGTCAATTGCCCACTGGATTTGTCAGTTCTCCCCAGTCATCATGAAGGGGACATGTAGTTGATGCCTTATTCTTAGACATCATAAAGCTGCACAGAATGAATCCTACAGAGGGAGTAGAGTTAAATACTCATAGCAATACCTATCTTATCAGAAGCAAAACATAGCAGTAGGTTGTTGCATTGTTTTCAAACAGGGAATAACTAAGAGTTTTAAGTGTCAGTAGGTATTAGCTAACGTTTAAAAATAAATAAATGAATAAATAAATCTGTTCCTGCATTTAGATGTGTTTGTAAAGAAAAGCAGTCTCAAGGATAAGTTTGCTAGAATGGTATTACTCCAAATATTGAAAAAGAACATGGGTGAATAATACATGAATTGTCCTATTAGTGCCAAAGTGTGTAGATCCAGAGAATATTACTAGTGAGTTTGAAGGTTATGTACAGGATATGGCTGCTGAGTACAAGATAAGGCTGAGGCTACTGCCTGAAGGTCAGTTTTTCTGTGTATAAGATAACGATCTGCCTTGCAGGAACAGATTAGGCTACCTGTAAATGCAATGGTTATAGCATTAAAAAATAAGCATAATTTAAAGCAAGGTTATTCTGAGTTTCTAGAACTGTAGTCATTTTTCTCTCTTCAGCTATTAGGGTTAAAAGCAAGTCTTAATTTTTAATGCACGCTGCAATTCTAACATTATACCAAAGTGAATATTATTGAGGAAATAAGGTCAGAGTTGCTTACCTTAGTAATTTTACATCAATAAAATTATGGAATATAATAACCTCTTCAACATACATGTAAATCTGTATCAGTGACACACAAAATCTTCTTCAAAATAACATTATGAGGGCACCAAAACTACCCTCAGGCTATTACAATATGCCCGGCTTGACTACATAAATTTAACAGGGCCTTTTGGACATATATGTTCTGTTATTGTTACATTGTTATATATCATTACATTCGGTTATTAAATGCCGTTACTGATGGCAGTTTGAGCTCCCTTGTCTTGTTCACGTGCAGCATGGGGAGTGCTGGTGTCTTTTGCCTGTGCACACCAGAGTGGGACACATATCATCACTTGGGTACCACGCTGCCCATGCTGGCACTGACACCAACTGCACAAGGGCAACTAGTATTTCTCAGTGTGGCCCCCTAGTTTGAATTTAGCACAGCAATCACTTTGTGAACAGCTGGTAATCTGGCACTGGTAGTGCTGTCCCCCCTGGACATCTTCCAGGCTGCTGTGATCAGGAGAAAACACACTCGCCCTCCCCGTGGTGGGAATAAGCAGCATCTCTGACATTTGCCTTGGGTACTTTGGCACAGTTCCCAGGCACAAGCTGTTTCTTTGTTGTTTATCACAGAAATGTCACCTTTCAAACCAGCTATCAGAGGCATGCAGGTCAGAGCTGACTCCCCAGTAGCTTAAACACTACCTCTCCCAAAATTTCATCCTTGGGGGACGCTGCCTGTGTCTAAACTGTTAAAAATTGCAAAATAAAAGAAGGCTGGGGATTAAGCCAGGCAAGAGTCTGGCTCACATTCATATTGTTTAGAGCTAGTTTCCTCTATAGGAGATTAGTCTTGTTTGTAGAGAGCTTGTTGGAGTGGTCCAAAGCAGAGTCAGGAACAGAGCTAACAGTTAAGCAGTGTGAATTATAAGGGATAATTAAGCTTGCACCATTGCATTCTCTTATTTAGCGAGACGGATTTAGCCTCTGGCTTTGAGATTTAACAATTTCAGAATGTCTACAAAAAGGGTAAGAGAACTGTCAAACTGCTGACTATACCTCTCCAAGAGTAACTCCTGCACTAGCAAGGATTTCTTCCCATCAATGTATTGAAAATATCCCAAATAAATAAAAACTGTTTTGAGAGATCAGATGCCTACCTTATGTTTCTGAGCATGGTATATACATCCTCTGTAATTTTCAAAATTTGTGTGGAAATTTGTTGTTTTATAACTACATTATCCCTGTTTGTTTGCTTGGACTGAATCATACCCCTCTGTCTAATTAGTTCATCCAAACACAGTATTTTTTTCATATCGTAGAAGGGACTTTGTGTTTCTTGCTGCAGTCTGAGAGAGCATGCCTTCTTATTATGTGATCTACTTAGCTCCTTGTTACCAAAACACATTAGTCATTTGACTCAACTGTGAACTGCAGTTTCATTTTCCTTTATTAAGTGCATGTTGGCCTCGAAATAGAAAAAAAAACCATATCCATCATTGGAATATGCTTTGATGTATATGGGGTATCTGAACTAATTGTAGGAAGTGGTATTTAATCTCATCCATGTTTGGCCATTGCCACAGCAGTTCCCTTGAATGCAGTTTCTGGACTTTGGCAAACACATTCCACAAATGTTTTCAATGAGAAGAGCCTAAAGAAGGGAATGCTTGTTCAGTATTTCAGAAAGAATATAATTGCACAGGGAATACATATCTTGCCTGTCAAGTGATTGGAAGCTTTCATTTATTGTCAGAAAATCCTCTAGGGAATGTTTTATCCAGACATATCTCACCCTTGTTTCTTTAGCCTTTTTACTCATCTTTGTCATGTGTGATTGTACTCAGGTAGAATAGCAGCATTTTCCTTCAGATCAAGTTACACTCATTTTCTTCAAGCAGAGAGACCACTTTGGGATTTCTGCCTGGGATACCTTTCTTTCACTCGCAGTATATGTAGACAGTTTTTATAAATGATTCAAATGTTAATTCTGGGTACAGACCACTAAGGCCAAAACCAGCTAGATTCACAGAATACCAAATTATAAAAAAATAGATTTACAAGTTTGAGTTTCATATACAGGCTAGGGACAACCTCAATTTACAAAATTACTATAAAATTCTCAGTGTTTACATGTATGTTTTTAAAGCTAAGATGTACACAGACTACACTGTATACTTATTCGGTTATTGAGGATCTCAGTGATCAATATAAATTTCATTTTCCTTGAAATACCAGCTATAGTGACTTCCTCTCATACACGAGAGGCATATATGAAAAAGAAGTCTAATAAGACTGTTCAGGCACAAATTTTGAGAAGTGCCAGATTATGATCCTCTCTGTAGTGTTGTTATATAACTTGTACAAAGATAACGTATAAGCAACTTCAATCACAAGATCACATAATATTTTTTCCTGATTTATTTTATTTTTTTTTCTCTGTCTAATTCCCTGGTGAATTATAAAATAGAAATGTAGGTTATCAGTCTTGAAGTAAAGACTGCTGAAGTCTTTACTTTACTTCAGCTATAGGAAATATATTAAGTAACCTTTGTCACTTATATAGCTGAAAGCTATATATATAGGTTGTCCTTCTTTACTTGAACTATATCCAGAGGTTTAAAAAGCATACTATTAGGTCACATAGGTTAAACATGTTAACTGCAGAAAAGTAGTGGTTACATCTGGGGGACCTGGGTTCCATTCCAAGCTCTGTGTATAAACACAGTCTTTAACAATTCCTTCCTCCCACATGTAACCTTATTTGTCCCATTGCCTCCAGCCTGTTCCATTCTTTGTATTCTGTCACCTTATTGTCCCATTCATTTGCCTGGCTTCATGTCCTTTCCTTACACTTTTTATCCCAACACTAATCTTTTTGCACAGCCAGCTTCTGCCCCTCCTCCTCTTCCTGGTTCTCATCCAGGCTTTCTCTTTTCTGCGCTTTGGCTTCATGCCAACCTTCCTGCCTTTCTGTTATCCCTTTTTCCCACTTGCTCACAGTCCCAGTCTCCCTTGTTCAATCTTACTGTCTTTTCCACACTATGTAACTTCTTTAATTTTCTTTTCTGCTTAGGGTGTCTCTACCTACATCCTGTCTCCTTGCCATGTCTCTCTTCTTCCCTTTCACTTCATTTATTTCATGCTGTTAGTTCCAAAGTACATAATTTTATCCATGCTGTGCTCTGGTTTTCCCCCTCCACTTTTTCTATCCTGCTGCTGGTCTCATTCCCGCAACCTACGTTTTCTAATCTCTTCCACTTTGCTGACCACAGGTGGTTATGGTCCCCTTTTTTCTGCACTCAAATAGGAAAAAAATATCTTCCTCATCTATACTGTATTTAGAAGGGAGATTTGTAATGAGTTTCAGACATCATTTTCTGTGTCTAGAGCAGTACTGTTGATCACATTTGCAATCGCAGAGAAAATGCTGTTTAGTTTCTAAATATTGCTCTTATTCAAGGATTTACATATGAGACTTGGGCTACAAGGGATACTCAGTCTTTTAAGGCATGCTATTATGTAATGGAGAGCAAGTATATGATAATAATTTAACAATTACCTTACTACTAATGTTGAGAGTCTCTGTCTTGGGATTTGTTTTGTTTGTTTCACTCCTGAGTAGCTTAAAGTCGCTAATCTACACTTTTCTTCTTAATGTCCTTGATGCTTAGTGAAATGGCTATTATTACTACATGCCATTAGTTTAATAGTCTCCAGTGTTTTTCTCAAGAGTTTTATTACTCCACGACTTACCTGATATTTTTTTTACTCCATGACTTATCTGATCTTATTTATTCGATCTGCTGAATATATAACTAGCATGAAGTTACAGCACTTCTGTTTCAGAAGCTTAGTAATGATAATAATAGTAATAGTAATAATAAAAATTGAAACTAATTCTCTGATTTTATTTTTTTTAATTGCAAATCTGTAGATGGATTGCAAATCCAAATGGATGTTTAAACAGGGCCACTAATACTGGTTCGACTAGCATTTAGGCCTACAGTGGATCATACTAACAAAAGCAGTCTTGGATTTATCCATTATAATAAAAAAAACCCTCTTTTGTAGGTATCTGGTGGCTGTTTTTTTTTAAAGGTTTGACACTTGGCTATGTATTGTCATTTTTTCAAACAGAGAAGAAAAGAAATATTCTAAGCCTACAGAATTTATCTTCTGCCTAATACAATATCTTCAAATCATACTAACATTAGAGCTCACAAGGGTCAAGCAACATATTTTCCCACACCCTGCTTCCAGAAGTGCTTAATTTTTGGTTAATTTATTTTTCTGCTTAATTAAGAAAAAAAAAATAAAACAACCCCCCCAAAAAATCAAAGCCAAAAATTCCTCCAAACTCAAGCACTCACAGGCAGCAATCCTAGCAAACTGGCCAACAAAAATCACACATTGAGGTAAGCATTTTTCCAACTCAGTGAAGCAAAGTATAGCCTTATGAGCAACTGAATACTGATTCTTGTAAGTGCAGATGTAGGCCATCCTACTCAGTGGTGAAGACTGGAGATTGTAATGAATTAACCAGTGGTATTTCATGTGTTCTGCCTAGGGATTTTGTTGTGGTTAGTGAATAAACACCTTAGATATTAAAATAATACTTGGGGTTTTCACTGTGTCAATCACACAGTAGTGTGAGATTGATGATCCAAAATTATACAAATTTAGGTCTAAGGCTGTTGATCCACTGGAGATAATGGACTGGGAACCTGAGAAGTGACAGCAGGTGGAAGAAAATTGCAGAAAGAGGGTGGGGAAGCTTTAGTCAAAGAGAAAGGGAGGAACAGATATCAAGAAGGGAAAAAAATATATAGTGTGTCTCAAAAAAGGCATCAGAGCACCAATAAAGGAGTGGAAGAAAACAAAGTGGGGAGATACATGTAGGGAGCTGGGAGTCTCAGATACAGGGAACAGAGAAAAAGGACCTGAGGAACAGGAAATTATGGTGGGGGCTGAACAAAAGGTTGGTGAACCAGGTCACTAAGGATGGTAGGAAATGTCCAATGTTGAAACAGAAAGAGAGGAGTGGAGAACTGGAGAGAAATGTTGGTTTTGACAGAGAAGTAAGGCTGAAGGAATTTGCTGTTGGAGGTGCATGCAAATTGGATGATGCATATTCATTGCTGTGCAAAATAGCACATCAGGACATTTGCATAAAACCTTCAGCTTTCTGAATTTACAACTTAAGCAGGTATTTCTCCAATGGTAAAGAAAAGGGAGAAAGGGATTTGAGGAAGTGGCACTGGGGCTTGGATAATAAGAGTTCAAAGCTCAGTCAGAGCTAGCAACTTATGCTTTGCAGGTGCTGGCAGAGATGTAGCATCTTGTGCATAGTTTCAGAGGGAAATATTTGACCAGATAGGAGAGGAAGGCACTTTCCTGGAGCACTGATTCTTCTCCCCACCTAATTCACTAGCAGTAAAACTAATATTGTTTGAGAGCATTTTGGAGCTGCCTTTGCAGTCTCAAGTGCTTAGGGAGATTCTTGAGGAATCGGTATTACTCCTTCATGCCCCAAATTTTCTACCCTGTCACTGAAGTCACTTATCTGTGGCAAGAGGCCTCACAGTCTGTCAGCTGGCCAACACTGGTGCTCCTAAGCCTGTCATTTATGAAACTGAGCATGGGGCTAATCTTTAATGCGTGGGAAAACCCCGTTTTTGGCATGGGGAGATTGTATTTGAAGGATTTATAATTTGCCTATTCCAGTAAATTTATTTATGCTGCCCTTTGTCATCTTACAGCTTTTTATCTTCAGTGTTGCATTACATGATTCATTAGTTTTAAAGAACTGTTCATCTCCAATGCTCCCCTGTCCAGTCAGTGTTTTCTTTGTTCCTTTGTGCATGTTTCTAACTACTTAGATCATGTGTTGCTTGTACTAATGTGAGTTGCACTTCATTTCCTTGTAATATTTCCTTTGAGGACTAAAGCTTAATTCACAGTAGGCAGGCAGCATTTCCTCCCACTTTGCTATTTTGGAAAAAAACACTGTATCTTCTTTTGGTGTAACTGTGATGGTCTGCTTCCACATCTGATTGTGTATTCTGTCTTGTCTATCAAGCTCAGTTTCTACATTTACAAACCCCCTTTTAATTTAATCATGCATCTGTAAAGCTGTAATTAGTATAACCTTTCTTTACATATTTTCACTAAGAATTTTTCATATCCATCAAAATTCAAACTGTTCAAAGTTTATTAGCAGGTTGATTATGGTGAAGAAAAAAAAAGTCTTTTCTGGAAAAGTCATAGGTGACCTTTGGCACATTACACAGAAACACAGCATGTTTGAGGTTGGAAGGGACCTCCGAAGGTCATCTAGTCCAGCCCCTCTGGTCAAGCAGGGTCACCTAGAGCAAACTTCCCAGGACCATGTCCAGACACCTTTTGAATGTTGCCAGTGACAGAGACTAAACACCTCTCTAGACAACCTGTGCCAGTGCTAGGTCACCATCACAGTGAAACAGTGTTTCCGGATGTTTAAGGTGAACCTCCTGTCTTTCAGTTTGTGCCTGTTGCCTCTTGTCCTGCCACTTGGCACCACTGCAAAAAGTGCCTGGCTCTGTCATATTTGCACCCTCCATTCAAGTATTTATCTGCATGGATGAGATCTCCCTGAGCCTTCACTTCTCCAGGTTGAATAATTCCAATTTCTCAGCCTTTCCTCATATGTGAGATGCTCCAATATCTTATCTCATTTTAGTGGCCTTTTTCTGGACTCTCCATGTCTCTTTTGTATTGAGGAGCCCAGAACTCAATACAGTACTCCAGGTGTAGCCTCACCAGTGTTGAGAAGAGGTGAAGGATCACCGTCCTCTACCTGCTGGCACCACTCTTCTTAATGCAGCTCAGGATAACATTAACCTTCTTTACAGCCAAAGCACGTTGCTTGCTCATGTTCAGCTTGGTATCTACCAGAAACTTCTGCAAAGCTTCCTTTTCTGCAAAGCTCCTTTTGAGCCAGGTGGCCTCCAGCATGTACTGCTGCCTGGGATTGTTCCTTCCCAGGTGCAGGAGTTTGCGCTTTCCCTTGTTGAACTTTACGATGTACCCATCAGCCTATTTCTCCAGCCTGTTGAGGTCCCTCTGGATGGCAGAGTGATGTTGATAGGCCTCTGGCATATCAACCACTGCTCCCAGTTTGTTGCCATCTGCAAACTTGCTAATGGTGCACTCTAGCACATTGTCCGGATCATTAATGAAAATGCTGAACAGGATTGGACCAGTACTGGTACCTGGGTACACCACTAGATACTGGCCTCCACTTAGACTTCTTGCCACTGATCAGTACCCTCTGGGCCTAGGCATTAAGACAATTTTCAATCCACTGGAATGGCAGAATGATAGCACATTACCTGTTTCTTTGCTTGGAGAGCATCATATCATAACGGGCTGTGAATGGAGGTTTACAATGTAGCTTTGCAGATAATTTGAAGACTTCCTTATGGATATAAGGTGCAGCCTAGAAAAAGCAGGGAAATAGGTATTTCAAAATGTATTAATGATGGCCAAAGTCACAGACTGATGTGAGGTGGGTACTGGAGTCTGAATGCTGAATGAATGGGAATAGGTAAAGCATAGAGGGTCTATGAAGGCCTTTGAAAATGAGGGTAAGCAGCTTCCGGCTTGGTGAGAAAACAAGGAGCTGGGAGGAATCTAAAAAGTGGAGCTTTTAGATTAAAGGACGGAGGTGAGAATATATTCCTAGCAGCAGCATTCTCAACAGTCAAAGAGCAAGATATCCAGTAAGAGATGTCAGAGAAGGAGAGAAAATTACAATTTGGACAGAAGAGAAGTGAGATGTGCTGTATTTGTACAGAAAAAGTAATTTAGGTTTGTGTTTCGTGAAGGAGGGTACTCTGAGCTAAGTTCTGTAAAGAGAAAAGTAAGGTCTGAGGGGTTTCCTGGTGTTCTGTCAAAAGGCACTGAATGAGTAATTAAGGGCATAAGAGTAGAAACGAGACAAGTGATATTTTGTAAGTAGATGTTTTAAACAGTGCCATTACTTTCTGCACAATGAGTCATCGCATTCACTGCACAATGAGACATCGCATTCACTTTTTTTTTTAATATATATATATATTTTAATATATATATATTTAATATATATTTTTTAATATATTTTTTTTAATATATAGATTTGTAGGTTCCAGTGTTGTCTTTGCCAATTATGAATTGGCAAAGACA
>WTXV02034383.1:0-16648 GCA_009823435.2 Nymphicus hollandicus
AGCAAATTATTAATAATGAAATAGCATTATAAAAATATTACAGTTATTTAATAACATTCAAGTAATGATGTAATGGTCACACACAGCTTCTAAAAAGATATTTGTGATTAGACTCTTGAAAAAGGGCATTTCTAATAGCAGATTTTCCTGGGTAGCATACTTTCTCTCAGAGAACATATAGAAGTTTCCAAAGCTTGAACGGTTACCAAAAAAAATGGTAGGATGACAGAGAGGGCTTCTGTCTACCATCACTGGTACATTCCTCTCTGGGAACATGATTAGGGGTCAGCATACAAGAATGATGGGGAAACTTTTTATGATATGTGGATAAATAAAGCGTTAGGTTCCAGCTCCAAATTTCTGTGAATAAAACAAGCTTCTTTCATACCAGAAGGATGGAGTGTTGAGATACAGATGCCAGTGAAAAATGAAGGCACTGGTGAACACATTTATTCCTGAAAAGAATTTCTTTATATGTACTATGTAGCAGAAGAAAAATGAAAGACAGTGCACTTTGTCAAGCAGTATTAAAATATGTATTCATCTAGCTGAAGGTTTTAGGGATGCATTTTTTAAATAGTTATTTCAGTATTTTATCATTTTACCACTGGCTGGTTTGATTTGCCTAAGAGGTTTATTCTTTATCTGGTTCTCTTTTAACGGGTTTTCACTGCATAGCTTTGATCTGGAACATCTGGGACAGAGGAAAGTTTTTAGCAGTTCTTTTCTTAAATTGTAAATGGCATTTCTTTGCAGATAATACATTCATAGATATATTAAGACACCATTTCTCTTAGGTCTAGTTGTATATCACAAATGGAAGGGCAAGTACTCAAACTCTAAATTATGTAGATACAAGGACCAACTTATTTTCAGTTTCCCAATAAATGACTGTTTTGGATAGGAATGGCAAATGACCCAGTGCAGCTTACAGGAAAAGGTACTTAGCTATGTGCTATGAGTGGTTAAGTATATCTGTACCTATATTACTTCAGGTCTACACTTCCCATTGTCCTCAGTGAGCCAAAAATACATTATTCAGTGTTTTGCTGAACCAGGCCAGCTTCATTGAAGTGCTTTGGCTCCAAGTTTCTGTATAGGTTATAATTTAGTGTTGGTATCAAAAGAAGGAAGCCAAATATTTTCTTGAGTCTGAACTGTAATGCGTTTGATTATGAAAGCATTTCAGGGACATTTTCTTCGTAAAACTAGAGTTCAAAGAAACACAAGATACTCCCAGTAAAATGAAAGTAGGTCTTAAGGAACCAAGTACCATTTCTTGTTTATAAACATAAGACTGAGAATGTTTTAAAGTTTAAAAACTTATTCTAAGGGCAGAAAATAAGTATTTCTATTTTCTTTTTCCTAAAGTGCTAGTTCAGACATAGAGCAAAATTGCTGTGGGAGCAGAAAGAAACACTGGCTGCATATAAAAGCAAATACCTTTGCAACCCTGTAAATGGATTTTTGAGAAATGGAGAAATAGTGAGAGCATACTTTCTCTAACAGTTCCCAGTTTGATGCTTAGCTAGGCCATTTAACTTTTTCTAAAGAGTCATGATTAATATAATAACTAGAAAGGACTGAAAAGTAGAATCTCTCCTAATGGAAATGTGATTTTAATGTTGTTTTCAGCCTGAACTAACAAAAAAAGTCCAAGTATCAAAACTTTTTGCTGAATGAAAGGCTCAGAAAAATCTTAAATTGACAACATGTCCTGGTTTCAGCAGTAAGTCATTTTTTTCCTCCTTCCTAGAAGCTGATGCAGTGCTGTGTTTTAGCTTTAGTCTGAGAACAATGCTGATAACACACGGATGTTTTAGTTATATAAGAATAAAACATAATATAAGAATAAAACCCTCTATACCAAAATGTTTTAATGTCCAAGTTTGTGTCTGCATAAGGCTGAAAGGGAACTTCAGTTTTGGGTGCTTAGGCTGATTGCTTCCTGGGAGTAATGGTTGGACTTCCTGGGGTAATGGTTGGACTTGATGATCTTACAAGTCTTTTTCAACCTAGTTGATTCTATGATTCTAAGAGGTAGACCTTGCCTGGTGGCTTATTCTGATGGAGCCAGGTTAGGGAGCCAGCACACCTACAGTGCAGCTGGCAGGCATGAGAGGTCACCTGGACACAGTGCCGAGGGGCAGGGGACAGGCTCAGCGTGGGTACATTGTCAGCTGGCTCAGGAGAGTAGGCATGCAAGCCCAAGGGATGAGCAGGTAATCCTTGCTAGGCCCTGGTGAAATTAAATACTACTTGGGGTCAGGAAATGTGGCCAATTCATGACTAACAGATGGCTGAAAGCCGTCCAGCAGGCAGTTCTGAATGCAAAGATCCTCCACTATGTGCATGTAAAATGGTGGTTTCTCAACAAAACTGAAACTATAGAACCAACAGACATAAATTTTGCTCTGTAGTGACTTTTAGCATCTCTGCTGCTCTGGGAAGGAGACGAAGGTTCAGGACTGCAGCTTCAGTTCTGCTGTGGCCTCCCCCATAGCCTGGTGTACAGTGCTCCCCAGCATGCAGCCTGCTTCACTCAGGTATGCTGTCACTGCAGGCCACAAGCTCTTCTGCTGCTAGGCCCATATGCATTATTATGAGAAACTGAGGTGTAGACAGAGATAGGGAGGAACTTTGTGGTACTAGGTCTGCAGGGCTGCCTTGTGGCAGGGAATCCAGGGAAGTGGGTTCAAGCCTGTTTTGTTTTGTTGGTTTTTTTTTTAATGTGTTAAGCAAGCATGGCAGGGGGGTTGGAACTAGATGATCTTAAGGTCCTTTCCAACCCTAACTATTCTATGATTCTATGCTGCCCAAGCTGGTATGTGAAGTAGAGGTTTGCATTAAGATTACTTGGGAGATCACTGTAGGAACAGTCAGTTCCTACATCAGTGCGTGTGTTTAAGCAGGGCACAGGTGGCAAAGTAAGGCAGCCTTCAGTGTGCTGTGAGGTGGAGTGAGTCTGTACACTCTGTGCACTCCAGGTGCAGGTACAAAGGATTCCCTATTTATAAATCTTCCCTAAAACTTCCACGGCATGTCACATGCTATCTTACACTGCCTCATACCTCCCTCAGTTACTGGAAGCTAGAGGTAGGCTGTGGCTCAATATATATTTCTTGCAAATAGCCATATTGCTAAAAACTTGTTTGATGTGACTGGATGATGTATGCAGTAGATAGTTTACTTTTTATTTTAATTAATGCTATTGGAATTACATATATGAAACGCAGAAATGCTGTGGAGCTGTGGTTGCTCTCTTTGTGGAGTGACATACTGCCATGCTGGGATTCAAGTTGAAGCTGTGAGCGTATAGAATGTTCTGCAGTTGAGTAGTCTCTGAAGAGAAGGGACAGTGTGAAGCCAAGCTGTCTCTATAGTTGTATGTGATAGTGAAAAAAGGGCTGTCCTCTATAGAGTTGCTGAAAATATGAATTCTATTCTGGAATAAAAAATTTATTTTAACCTCACATTTGAGATGTGGTTTGAATGTATTTTTATTCATGGGAGCTATTTCACTTTTATCTGCAGCATTAAGGCAGAATAAAGATAGCAGCATCATATTTTGCTATAGCTGTGCAGGGAGACAGCCACCCTGTAGACAGAGGTCTTCCCCTCTAATGATAGTAGTTCCTTCTGACCTGCTAACCAAAGATGATGAAAAGCTGCAGAAACAATTGTGTTTACTGCCTCTTGGATGCATAGTGATTTGTTGCTAAGTAGGGATTTTATGGACACTGGGAAAGCAGTTGATGATGAAAATAGGGAGGGTGCTGCTTTTGTCTCCCCTTTACAAAGAAGTATGTATGGTTTGTAGCATTTCATGTGTTACTGCTTTTTTCTCTAGTCCATTTGTTTTTGTAGGAGTGCAAAGTGTTCAACTGTTACCCACATAGTTGTAGAATGAGTTATTTCACATGGTTCTGCTGAACAAAGGAAACTGTAAGGTTTAGTGTTACAGCCTCTAACAACTCACTGTCTACTGTAATGTATTCATGTATTCCCCCCCCCCCGTTCTTCCAACTTTTAAACTGAGGGTCTGTTAGTGCCAGTGTTCTATAGCACTTCTATTTTGTCAATACATATGAAATCAAGAAGTGACCTCTCACAGACAGATTGCACAGTGGAAGCACTTGTGAAGGCAGTGTGGCTTCAGGAAGTAGGGAGAAGTATGTTGTAGCAATGCATAGGCTGATTTTGCTGTGGCTTTAGTTTGCAAAGGTTTTTAAGTTGTAGCCCAAAGTGATGCCCAAAGATGCAGACTTGAGGCAAAGGCACAAGTGACTACGCAGCCCTGTTGAACTCAGCAGGAATTTTGTCACAGGTTTTGTGGAAGGCCCTCAGAGCTAACTTGAGCCTTGCTTTATTGTCTCATGATTATTTCTTCTTCAGCAATGACACCACTTTTGGAGGAAGATAACTAGATTTTTATGGGGACTTCTATTAAAAGGCAAATAGCCAGTTGCTTTATGGATATTTATGTTTCAGAGCCTTGGGTTAATCTTTCTTTAATGTGCATCAAACATTTTGATGCAGTCACATACAAGCATTCCTGCTCAAAGTCATTCTTTAATAGCTTTTTTTCTCTGATTCTTGTTACCTTAATGTTTGCTGCTGACAAATTACTTTTTTCCTGAATGGCTTGATTTAAATGTGTGTTCACATGTCTTCAAAGATACTGGGTCTCTGGTGATGTCAGTCTAAATCTATGTGTGCAGATCAGTTGATGTTAATTGTGTATGTCTATATTGAGGGCCTCTAGTTTAGTCACTAGGATTCAGTCTGCATTTTTCCTCTTTATAGGGCTGCAAGAGTTTTTCTAAAGTATTTGGTCTGTTCATTTAGCTGCAGAAATGCATAAGAAGATCACTGCAGTGTTTACACGTTTTGCTAGTACCACACATGCAAAGAGCGTGCATTGTTTTTTGTCACTGATGGTTGCTTGTACACCTCTTCCCTCAGAGGAGGCAGAGGTTCATTATGATAAGGTGTTCATGCTTCCAGAGCTACAAGTACTTTGGAGAAGAAATTGGCTTTAATTAGAAGCTTTTGCTCCCAAAATATGCAGTAAGTTATTAACACATAAAGCAGACCTCATGAGTAAAGTGAAGTATGGATTTTCTACTGTGCTAGTAGTCTCTGGTAACCGTCTATGTGCTTGGCTTCACCTCATGACTAATGTGACGTTTCTTACCACAGAACAGTAGCATATAAGTAACAGTAGTCTATAAATAACTAGCTGAGGTGCTGTACAGGCATACCTTTGTTTGGGTCAAGACAACTTTTTCACGTGACCATATCCTTACTGAGCCATACAATTGTTACCATACTGAATCTAGCCCATTCAATTATTTGAATTGTTATTTCATTTCACTCTAGTTCTTGGTTTGTGCTTTGTGGTACTGAATGCATTTAAGAAAACAAGCATTTATTTTGATAAACTTAGGAGCTGAAATTTTCTGTCCTAAAAGACTGTTCTATAATTCCCTAAGGAAATGAACCATTCTAGTTATGGGTAAGCTGTTCAATTCTCTGGAGGTTTTTTTTTTCTATATTGCAGCACTTTCTGCAGATGCTGCTCAAACATTGTTTTGTTCATATGATTGGTTTCAACAAAAATATTTGTGATGGACAGTGACTGTACATTTTTTGGCTCAAATAACTACTGAAAGTTAGTTATGAAAAAGAAGCTGCTTATAAAAAGCAAATCCAAAAACCCACATCACAGATTTTAGCACTGTGTAGTCAATAGACTTAGAAAACCTAAGGAAGTGTCACATTCACTGTTACAAATTAGAGACTGGTATCTTGTTTGAATTTGTCTTAGCTGCAGTTGTTGATTGATATATTTTTCTTTGATTGTTTGTTTAGTTGTTGTTGTTGTTGGGTTGTTTTTTTTTTTTTTGTTTTTGCTGTTTTGTTTTTTTTTAGTATCCAGAACATCTCCTCAAGGCAGGGTAACAAACGAATTCCAAGCAGGTTGCTCAGTACTTTATCCAGCCTGGGTCAGAAAACCTCAAAGGATAGATATTCCACAAGCTCTTTGGGCAGTGTGTTCCAGTGTTTGACTGTCCTCTAGCTGAATATTTTCCATGTGTCAAATTATGACTATTGTCTCTGAATTTCCTGCCATGCACCTCAGTAAAACCTGCTTCTGTCTTCTTGATTTTCTCCTCTTAGATATTGGAATAGGGCAAAACTACTTGAATAGGAAATGCAGTCACCAGTAGCAAGTTCAGTAGTGATGAAAACCCATTTTCTTCCTATTTTCTCCCCCCCCCCGTGCAGCTGCACTAAGGGGTGTCTTGAAAGAAAACGTGGTAAAGAAAACCCCAGGTACAGATTTCTGAACATTGATGGATCAAAAATACTAGCATTTATTTGGTGTTAACAGCAACAGTGAACTATATTAGAAACACAGACAAGAATTCTGGGCAAAGTTTATGTACATTGGCTGTGCAGAAGTAGTCGAGACACATGTCAGATGGTTTTACCATTAATGATCATCATAGCAGCATGGTTGCTAGCTATGTTGTTCTGCTCAGAGCTCTGCTCTGGAATAGTTAATTGTGGGGGGTTTGAGATGCTGTCCATCTAGGTAAATACTTTTGTACAGATTTGAATTCTAAAAATCCCTCAAACATTCTATCTATGTGATGCTGGAGTATCACAGATCCGGGTGAATTTCTAATGCTATAGGGTAACAGATATAGACCAAATTTGCTATGAAAAATATGAAGGAGCTGAATTGACGGATAATAGTGTTAAGTGTAATTTTCCTAAGGCTACTTCTTCCACAAAGGCAAGAGTCCAAAAAGGATTAAAAGTAAGCCTACTTGGTTTTAATTTTGTGATCAATATGTAATAATTTTATTGATGATACTCATTGTTTCTTGTACATTCTAACATATATGTTTTACACAGTTGTTTGAAGGTCTCCTAAAAAATTCTGCATATGTAAAAATATACTATAGCTGATAAATTTCTAAGAGATATTCCGGAAAATATGAATGGAATTCTTTTTGGATGAACATGTATCATTGAGATATCACTTGTATTTTGAAAAAGGGTGTCATACCATAAGAAAATAAACATTGTAAACATAAATTAATCTTAATGTTACAATCATGAAGAAATTACAATGACTAAGATAAAAGTCAATAACAGGAAGACATTCTAAATAGGTTGCCATGTGGATGTTCTTAATACTTAATAAAAGCTTTTTATGATAATAACAAAATGTAAGCCGTGATAATTCAAGAAGAATTGTGATGGTTTTGAGAGCACTTTAGAAAAGAGCAAATGGATTTGTTTTTAAATAGACTAAAAGGTTCTCACTCCCAAAATATATTTGGCAAGGTCCTTTCAGGTGTTCTTATAAGGGTACTTGAGTACTGCTCTGTGGAAGAGGAGCTCTGTGATGTACAACACTGAACCTTTTATCTGAAAGACAACAAAATACTGTCTCTTAAGCAGAAGAATATAGTAACCTGCATAGATCTTATGAGGATGGACAGCTGCTTCTAATGGCATAGCAAAAAAGTTCCTCAAACTACTTGCTTTGCACTTTGGCCGATCTCCAGTTTGTGCTGTGTAGCATGACTGTAAAACTGTACTAGGGATATTTGTTTAAAAAACCCCCCAGATTGCTGCCAGGTAGAGTAATGAATGGATCTGCAGTAAAATAAGCACAACATGCCTTTCATCTGATGATGTATGATGGGAAAGAAGACTGCTGTATCTGTGATGTTAGAAAATTTCTGTGCTTCTTTGTCTGGTTTTATCTCAGCTGTGCAGAAGGAAAATTAATAAAATGAAAGATGTGGCTTCATGTTTAATCACTCATCGGTCTTAGCTTCAGCTTGTGAATTTCACACATTCTCGTGGGTTTTTTTCCTCCATCTTTTATGGAATGATTTTGTTTCCACAAAAAGCATTAGTCTCTTGTGAAGGAGGCATATTGGTGTTTCATTTTAATATAACAGTATTTCCTGACCATGATTCTGTGGCTGGTTTTGGAAGGCACAATTATGGGGTACTCCAAATGATAAATAAGCAATGAAAATGTAATTCTTTTGCTTTGCTTTTAGTTAAGTTGCCTCCCATATCTACTGTGAAGGAGGCAGAGGCTGAAGGGATCTAGTGCTATTGCATCAGACATTTCTGCCTTTCAGAAGGGAACTTAACGCTGATACTGTTCAGTCCTGTTTCTGGAGTGTGTCTCAGAACCTGCTAGGAGAGGTAGGGCAGAGTAGGTACTGATACTGTCTGATACAAACACACAAATGATGCAGTTATCCTTTTGTCAGAGCCTGCAAAGTTGATTCATGGATGTCTCAAGTGCTGTCACAATTACTGATTGGAATGAAAACATTCCTAGATTGGGGAAGGTTGTGTTAGTTGAAACAGTAATCGTGCAGTATGTGTAGATTGGTATGTACCTGTGCTGCTGAGATTTTTAGCAATGAGTTAAAAGCCAGAACTTTGTGAAATAACATCACAAAATAAATGTGTAAATCTAGTTTTCTTACAACTTTTATGCAGTAGAAGATTGTACTGTACAATGTTACAGTACGATCAACCTCCCCACTTTTGTCCTCTCCAACTAACCAGATATATTTGTGCATGCATCCGTGCTGCAAGTTCGTGTGGTTATCAAAGAAGTGCTCTAGAGCAGTCAGACTTTCTCTGCCTGGGGAAAGAAATGTATAGTATAAAGCATACTTTATACCTGCATAATTGCAGCCATTTTTGAGTTTTGGAGTAGCATATCAGTAAAGCATCAGTTTCATGACTAGACAGTCATACCAGCCCCAATTTGTACCTGTAGATTGATGTGTTTACAAAAGAACTGCCCCTAGCACTTCTGTTGCAATTTTCATTTCATGTTTCTCAGATAGAAAGTGCTTAATAAAAGGATCTCAGTTATGTTGTCTCTGGTGCATGTCTTATTTATGTGTTGAAAATACAAGATTAGAGTTTGTCTTCTGAGAATTACAGATCATTCCTTTAGCTGGGGAGACGAGTTACACAGCTCTGCTCCCTTGCATTATGTATTTATTTGTTGCTTCAGGAGGCTTAGGCTGTATCACTGTATTGTTACAACAGTTTTTAACACTTTTAAAAAATCTTTCGGTTCCATATATCTTTATTCAGAAAACGTTTGAAATATCTTCCTCGTTAGAGGAAGAGCCTAGATGGATATAAAACATGACACTTGCATTTTGTAGTGTTTTGATATTAATTCTCTGTTTGCATTAATGTATGTATCGTTGGCAGGATGATAGCTGTACTGCTTCTATCATCCATTACCTTAAAATTGAGAATCTTTGTTTTATTTTTATGGTAAATCTATTATGAGCTGATAAAATATGTAATACTACATTTTTAATCGGCAGTGTTTCAGATGATACTCCAGCTCAGTGATAAGAGCTTGCTTTGGCTCAGCCGACGTTTTCCCAGAGCATATATTAATGTATCTACTTATTCAAAGTTGCTGTCACACTAAGAAGCATAATTACATACTGCATGGAGACTCTTGATAAGAAAATGGGGACAAAATAAGTAAGATCAAAGAAGCACCTGAAGTTAATTGTAAATTAGCACTGCAGTGTAGCCGTCAAAATGCATTAGTTATTACTGGAGGTTAAAACCAGGATATGATCCTGCATGTTGGATAATTCTGCATCGGAGTCCCTTCATTGTATTCATTTACACATAAGATAGCTGGAAGACGAATTACTTCCAGCCTAAAAGAAAGACCCTAGAGATATCATTTGTCAAAGGTTTCTGTTGCATAGGAAGGTTATACATTTTTAGATATTCTTCAATAATTGGTACCTCCTACAATGAGGGTAATCAGAGAAACCCCATTAATACAGGATATTTGGTTGATGAGCAAACTGAATTACACTGTTAAACTATTTTTTTCCATGCCAAAATCAGGAAGGTACATAAAATCTTATCATCAAGTTTGCTTCAAAACTGAAGCCTATCAGACAACAAGTGTCTCTGCCAGTCATTCTTCACTTGTCTCTCAATAGTGTCAAACCAAAGGTACAGAGTGATTCCAGAGAAGGTCAGAGACCTAGATCATGAGACAGGCCTTAAGTCAAAGGTTAGCATTTGCTGTCTGATGCCACAGCACCTTCTCTAATGTAATTTGGACAGCTCATAGGTTAACAAGGATTGATGGTAATGGGGGGGAAAGCTCTTAAAGTCTTTTTTAGTTTTTTAAAGAGATTAATTATTTGTCTGTAAGTGATGCTGTTATCCACAAAGGTCCAGTAGAAAATTGAATAAATCCAAGCATTCTGCTTCAGAATCTAGCTTATCAAGAAATATAGGTATTTCTTTGATAACTTTTCGTCACCTGTGTTTTCTGAAACATACTTTCTTTCAATTTAAAAAGTATTATTTTATGATCGTGCTAAATTAATTAGTCAAAGGGAATAATTTAGCTCATGAATATGGGATTTTTTTTTTCTTGCTTGTGAATCTGCAAACAGGTTATAATTAGAGTAAGTTGAAAAATTTTGAAGAAATCGAAAGGTCATTTACTCTGTTTTCTACCACTAGTTGTCCATAAGATTTCAGTGTAACCATTTCTTACACATTTGTTACACATGAAAAAAGGTTAATAGGGAAGCAAGGGTGAATAATAAATGAATGGGTAACAAACATCTAGAATCTGAACTTAATTTTGGTGAAATATATTGTGCTCAAAAACATTCACTTATTCCAGCTGTATTGGTGGTGTTCCATAGAGAAATGTATCTTTTCTTAAAGATACTAGACATCCAAGAGTTTCTGCAGGAAATAGAGCAGTGCTTCTTTAGCCTTACTATTAGAATTGTTTTACCATTGTCCATCTTTCATGTAGAAATATTATCTCATTGTTTTTTGTCATACCCACTGTATAGCTGGAAAAATGGTTTTGCAGCAGGTTTTTATGTTTGAATATTGTTACCATATATTCTCTAAACCTGCTTTCTGTAAGCTAAGCAATGCTAGTTCTTTCAGGTCTTCCTCATAGAACCTGATCTACAGATGTCCAGTCTTCATGCCACTATCTCTTTTATTCCTGGTGGATCTATCTGAAAAGTATTATTAATAGAGAACAAATTATGGAGTTCAGTGCCTGCAAAATGAAAGAAATTTGTCATTTTTTCCCCTTTGACTCACAATAGTTATTTCCTGCTTTATTTGGGAAACTTAAAAAAATATATCTCTTAAAAAGAAATTTTGATGTGAAGGGGTAAATAAATTGTACGTCTGTAGCAAAACTGAGGACAACTTCTTTATTTATGATCAAATCAATCTGTGTAATGGGCTCTTACAGTAATAATATAGGATCACTGTAAATAGATGTAGAATATTCAATGAATTGGAAACACAAATATATATTATAAATAGCTGTACCAGAATGTGATTACTTCTGTGTAATCTTTGATCCCTCTGTGGTTATCTTTTATCAGCACTATTGTATCTCAATATAGTAAAAGCTTTTTTACTACTATGCAGAAGTCAGCTGTGGAAGCACTAGAGTGCCACTCAGTATACCCTGATAAAAGGGAGAAGCTTGGCCAGTGTGACAGCTCATTGATCTTCAGTTGCAAAGTGCAAGTTACTCTTGGAGTGTTTGTAGGAGATTTGTAAGTATCTGTGTAAACAATGCATTGAAACTGGTTGTATAATTAACCAGTGTTGCCATGTATCATTGGTAGTAAGATACTTCCAAATGCGTGTGTTCAGAGTACAACTGGCAATGCAACACGCTTTAGGAGTTGGCTAGATAGACTGAAATATGTTCTTTTCTTGGGCTAATACTTCTGAGCTTCTGAATTATCACTGAATATTCAAGTCCTGATCTTAGGCTTGTTAATCAAGCAGTTACAGGTAGTGGTGTAAAGTGTCATAGTGTTGTGCCATAATATTCATAGCAACCAACTGACATGGAATCAGATAGAGCCATATATAAAAATTGAGCAACATAGAATAATAATTCTAATAGCTGAACTCAGTTTTTGTTTCATTTTACCAGTATTGCTAATAGAGGAAATTACTTCTATTTCTGTGGAACTAGTTATACGTATTTTTAAAAGTGTGATGACTGTTTCTTGCTCTTTGCTTTGATTTTTGTTTCTGGCTGTTCCTTGCAACATCGGTGAGTATAAATCTGCCAAGTGCCACCTTGCTGGTTTCATGGATCATTTTCAAAGTTGTCACTAGCAGAGATCAAACTGGGCAACTTGGTCAATGATCCAAACGGTACTACAGATAGGAAAGAGCTAGCTACTGCAAAAGGAGCTAGTTTGATCAAAGTAGATGTGAAGACTGATAGGTCCTAAAAAGTATATGAAGCTGAGTTACCTCTCATTTACACTAGCACAAAACAGACTAAATCCAGCAAAGTCAGTGGTGGTAGTCCTGTGTCAAATCAATCTTAATGTGATGCGAATCCCTCAACAATACTTTTTCCTTTCTTAAATCCCTGGTGGCCATCCGGAACAAAACTTCTAGTGGAAGCCAAGTTCATTAATATTTCAAGTGGAAAATGTACTGGTATCTGCCTGACTTTGCTTCCCAAACGAGGGTGGAACGATGGAAAGTAAATTAATGTGGCTGTGTATCATTTATTGTGAATAAATGCTCAATTGATTTGAGCAATAAATGTTCAAATTTGTGCTGCTTGTATTTGAAAACTAAGAAAAAATATCCTGAGGAATATTTTTAGTCTTTTCAATTTGCCTCTAAATTTCTCACCATCTTTGATATCTTCTGGCTGTATTTGTGTCAGTGTTTTCTTTCTGTAGTTTTAGTCGCATTGGTGTCTTATGATTATCTCAGCAATACAGGTGTGGTCATTGAATTTTACTAAAAAGATTTTAAAATAAGAGGTTTCTGAGGCACAAGTTGGGCTGCTTATGGTATAAACAAGACTACTGTATCAAGCTCTTCCTGGCTACTATTTCCGTCTTCTCTATTCCCAAGTCTTGTAAATATTCCATCTCCAAGTAGTATTTACTGGAAGGATTATTTCAGTAAGATCCTTATGCATGTGTCTCTGCCTACTCAGTATCAAGCTTTGTATGCCAGATGCATTGGCTTCCTTTTCAACATTTTACAAGTATTTTTGTCTATTTTTCAGAATTATTTGTTAGATGAAGGTTGTGTGCTTTGTGATTAATACTGGAATTTGTTAGCATATTTTCTTATCTTAAATGATATTTAGTTCTATGTTCATTTTTTGTTTTGCTACCTCTAACATGTTTACAGAGAGGTTTCAAAAAGCTAATTTTAATGCAACTAGATTAAGAGACTTGAACATGGCTTCAAGTACAACACGTTTGAAATAACAAATATATTTTTTCACGTCCTTCCAAATATCAGTGATAGATGCACAGAGAAAGCAGTTGTTTAGAATTTTGATGACTATCCCATTTTTCGGTTTGGACAAAGTTTTTTTTTTAATTCAGAAAAAAAAATACCTTTTTAGAAAAAAAAAGTGTTTCAGGTTTGAAATAAATATAATTCAGTTTTAAATAGCCTGGCATATTTAATTATGCTTATATTAAGTAGATTTGTGTCCTAGTTTTTAGCTTTTAGCAGTAGCTTCATATATTATAAGGTGTATAACATGTAAAAAGCATGTTACAACTGTCTTAAAAACAGGGACGCCCTTATTGATAGATACACAGTTTGAACTTAAGCTGTCAAATGCCATAAATCTGCAATATCTGCTCTGAAAATGAGCTGCTGCATTGTTTTCTGGTAATTCAGTACATCCCTTGTAATTAGACAGCTAAATTTAATCCTCATTTTGTGGACTGTGTGTGACCTGAAAGCTGATGAGCAACAATCGATAGTACTTTCTTTAGCATAAATGCTTTTAAGGTAATTGCTCTGAATCTTAAGGGATTTGGGGTGTTTTTTCTTTTAAAGCATGGTCTTTTGTAGGAGGATGATTTAAAAGAAAATGTGGTGTGTGCAGGTGATGCTAATAGGCAGGCTTGATGAAATTTGAGGCATGGTCAGCATATAGTGAGCTCTTCTCAGAAAAAATTGACTTGTGTGAATCATAAAAACAAATGCATTCATTCAAACCTGGCAGCTTTTCAACCATCCCCAGAATTCAAACTCTAATATAAACAATATTTTAAGTATTTGAGTGGTGCTTATCTTTTAATAGAGGCATGAGAATCCCAACATCTCTGTTAGACTTCAATTGTTCTGCAGCTGCAGCGAGCTGTATGAGTAACAATTCTTTAATCATATCATAGTTTGTGGTTTTAGGAACCCCAGTCATACATGAATGCATTTTACTTCCCTTTAAAGCAATCCTTTTTAACACAGTACTTTTTTACACCAAAATCCTTTCCAGGGTTGTGGGGAAACTTTGTCTCTGATTTCTTAAATTCCTGAAAAATTACCTGCAGTTTTTATTTGCACACCTGGTTCAAAAAACATCTCTCTGGAGCTTTTCGAATTGGGGCCTACTGTTTTTTAAATGCATTTAAATCCTTGTACAATAGGTTTTGTTAAGTTACTTTACAATTTCCTATAGAAGTATGAGATAGCCATGTGCAGATCAGTAGAATTCTGAAGACCTTTGTGAAGATTACTTGGATTGATGAGCACAGATCCATACTGAGCTACATAGTGAACTGCTACCTATGAAATATTAGTCAAGTTCATTCCAAACTGTATAAACAAATGTCACTGTTAAAATAATTTTTAAATTTGTATATATATTTGCCACTTTTCTTGGATGTGTAAAACTGCTAGCTTTCCACAGGCTGAATAGTTCATAAAGCATAAATAATAGGACAAATTAACCTTGCCTGGTATTACAGTGGTTCAGTCGGCCCTTAATGCTAAATGCAGTTACACTGAAATTAGCCTTTGAAGAATAATATTTACAGCTGCTAGTGAGATATATTAAGCATTTCCAGAGTTACCTGGAATTATTTGATTCTGTCTATAACTGATGTAAATAAGATTCAGTTAGCGTATATTTTTTTTTTCCTTTTTTTTTAATTTTAAATTTTAAGTCAGGTTGGGGTTGTTCAGAACTGGCTCATAACACCCTCCCTGTTCCAATTATAACATCAAATAGACAGAGATACTTCTACAGTGCTGTTTGTTCTCTGAATGCACAAACATTGCTGCCATTAATGACAATAAATCCCTGAATTCCTTTTAAATACTCCGGAAAGCAAAAGCTACTTACTGCAGTTGACTACTTCGCACAATTAGTGCGTTCTCATCCCAAACTAATGACACTTACCTGCCAGTAAAAAGTCAGTTAACCAGCTCTCAAGATACCCCAAGATAGCAGTAATTTCTGTCAGCACAGCAATATTAGTATTAGTATGCTTCAAAATTGGAAGGGACCAGAATGAATGTGGTTATTAGTAAATGATTAATTTTTTTTATGCCTTCAAAATCACTTTTATATGGGCTTATGCAACTGCAGTATTGTAGCTATATTAAAAGCAAGTAATATGTCCATTTCTATGATGTCAGTGCAAATCCAGCAAGACTACATTAAGCTGATGAAAGAATCCACTGTTGACTTGGTTTTCAAGCGTTTAAATGAAGAGGTGGTGCTAGGTTAACAGCCTCCAGATAACTGGGGAATGTACTGAAGTTAACATCACGGGATTACCTAACGAAGGTAGCAAGGCAGCGGGATAATTATAGTGCAGGGAGCTGGAGACAGGACTCCACTTCTGCATTTCCCCAGTACCTGAGGAAATTGGTAATTTGTTACAGGAGGGCCAAGAAAAATTACTTAGAAGAGAGACTCTTGAATGACGGTGTCAAGGCATTGCTGATAATCATTGTGTCTAGTCTGGGAGAAGGAAGTGGCATTTGACTGAAGTAAGTGCTAAACACTCTTTAATCTGGATAAGGACTGTGGAAGTTCAAAGTCTTGTCAATGGACCTGCTTTCAACTGATTTAAGTAATAGAGTTTACAGGCTAGCGCCTGTCTGCCTCTTCTAAGCAAGTAACTTGCTTGAGGCAGAAATAGTTGCTTCAAAGGAGATGTGCAGAAATGAGGAACAAGAGTGCAAATTTTTTTTAGGAGCTACTGTGAGATCTTAATCCTCTTGTGTGTGAATTTTAACTCTCTCGTGAGGTAGCTGAAAGCAGCAGAACACAAAACAGAAAGAGAATCATTTCCAGTGTCATGGGGATCAATTGTGAGGAAATTTAATGGCCTGGTAATCTCTTTTCTTCCCTCTGAATGTGTGAGGTATCCTTTCAGGCACTATGAGGAAGAAGCATTGCATTCTCTTGGTGCTTTCTGTTCAGATAGTCACATTAAGAGGTTTCTGACTAAGGTTGAAATGTGAACACCATCATGTACTATCCTTTCTTGGAAATACAGCATCATGCTCTTTCGAAGCTGCCAGTTTGAACTTGATCTTAAGAGCTGTGAGCCTTTCCTTGCTGCATAGTTCAAGTAATTTCTGAGTGGTTTTAGTTATTCAGATCTGATTTCTCTGTGTGAGTGAATCATAAATCATTGCAGTTTTCAATGTGGTAAGAGATTTTTTTCTCATACTGCCAAGATCTTGTTCCTGTTCTCTATGAAATGAATTACCTCAAGTAATCACATAAATCAAGTAAATATTT
>WTXV02034383.1:16748-29251 GCA_009823435.2 Nymphicus hollandicus
ATCAAGTAAATATTTAATCAAGTAAATAAAAGTAATATTTGGAAGAACAGTTGTCTTTCATGAAAAATATGACTTTTTAAATTATGTAGGATTCTGCAGTTAGTAAGTGTAATTTATATGACTAAATCCTTCTGCCAACCTTAAATCTGAAGTATAAACCAGTTTCCTTCATTCAATAATATTACTATGAGGGGAGGGAATAGCATGTTCATAACAGCTACTCTTATTCCCAGAATGTCCTAATTGATTTTGAGATGATCCATAACATGCTACTCCAGTCCAAAGCAGGCTTGAGGAAATGATAATTTCATTGAGATTTCTTTGCTATAGTGTGGCATTTTATTAATCTGATACTTCTGTTCTTCAGTTAAAACTGTGAGACACCTATTTTTTTTACTACGTTTGTAGTTTGATTTTACATACGTTTTTTACTATTTCTTACTGCATTTGTATGTAGTATGATTGTCAGTGAAGAGTTACACAGGTATGGTCTTTGGGACCTTAACAGATTAAATTGATAAACTTTTCAAAAATACAGCAACTTTTATAAAAATTAATTATTAAATATGAAATATAAGAACAAATCCAAATAGCTTTTTTTATTTCCCTTAAGGGACAGTAAGGATGACACTCTGAAAAAGCTTTCAATATGTTTAGAGAAATTGGATAAGAAGGATTATTTAATTCACATACAGTGGAAGTAACAGAGATGTGGTAGGCATCTGGAAAGAAGGAATGGCAAATGCTCAAAATTCTGCTGCTACATGAAGCAAAACCTCTGTGCAGGGAAGTTTGAAGTTGAGTTGGTCTCCAAATGAAAAATGTAAGTTGTGTTGTAGAAGTAATTTTGGAATTTTCATCAGTTTAAGAGCCCTGTAAGTTATATGTATAAACTATGTCCAGCAATAATATCCAGGGAAACTATTCACCTATCTACTGTAATTTTTGCTTGGTTTTGGTTTTTTACTGATACCTGTACAGTGTTCTGAGCCCTGTATGTAAATAGTCTGATATAATCATATTTGGCAGTGTGTGTTAGATTTATGGCAGGATAAAACTTTGGAAGTATAATAAGTTGTCCATGCCATTTTAACTTGGCTGAGGCAGCTGGGACAAGAGAGAGGATCTGGAGCCTTGCATTTTGTCAGAATGAGAAATAAGAGGAAGCAGAGGTCATGCATTTTGATTGCAGATTAGGAGACTGGTGGGAACCACCATAAGGGACATAGACCAATGTGAAAAAAGTGAAAAATTAGTCATGCTATACTAGTATAAGGCCAAGAGTAAAACCAAAAGTGAAATGGCGGTAAAGCAGGAGAAAATGGGTCATACAAATTTACACTGAAATCCAGTCAGAGTAAGTTACAGAGAAAGCTGTATAGAGCAGGTTTCTGAGCTTGGCTTCTGTGGTGGGATTTTATTGCATCACAAAGGAAACACTTTGTTGAGTCAAGGATTTCATTTTTCATCAGAATGTGATCTGACAAGCTTTCATCTGCTCAGACTATGACATCTGGTTGTATGTGACGTGACACCTAGCCCTAGTGTTGCTTTCTTAATCACAATGAACTTGGAGGGGGATGGGAGAGGAACAAAACCTCTCATTTTTTATACTGCAGAGAAGAAAAAATGTGAATATCCAAGAATTTGGTTGAGTAGTTTGCTCAGATACAGCTAAAAGGCAGAATATTTAGATTTTCAAGGAGGCTATTTACTTCCTATTACCTCACACCTCATATTGTACAGATGACCTTGTCAGATGGCATAATAGTGGACTGCGATGTCTATCCAGTTTACTGTGTAAATGGAATTGAATGCTGAAGTTCCTGACTTCTGAAAGATTTCCACTCTTGGGCCTAGAAAATGGACATTTTAAGCCATCTAAGTAAATGATATGAAGGGTGGAAAGTTGCATGAAAATGTAAGGAATTTGTTAGTGTGTAGAAATAAATAATTTTTTTCAAAAGTCTTGATCCTGTTGTTTAGGACACTGTATGTGCAGTTATGAAGCTAGGGAATCTTTGTTTTTACTTGGGCTTTTAAAAGCCTTTCTGATATGTGAAAGTAAACTGTGTTTATGGTAACAGTTAGTGTAGACTGTTATAATCCAGACCTCTTATTAATCAGATTTTCTTTATGAAGCTAATTGGTTTAGCTTGCATTTATTCTTCATCTATGGAAGAAGAGAATTGTCTTGTAGTGAAATAGAAAGAATCAGGTAACAGTGTCAGATAATGCCTGATCACCAACACAACACTTGTTGGACTCTCCCTTTTTTCAAGCTTATTTATAGAATGTCAAAACTTTTACAGACCACACACACACCCATTGGGGCTTGTTAAGTTTCTCTTCACTTTTGTTCTACCTTCTGAGCCAAGAGAGATCCTAGCCGTGTGCTTGGTGTATCTGTATTGCTGCAGTCATACTGCCTTACTGAAGATGCAAAATTCTAGGAAAGCATTATCAGGAAACATGATAAAGTGAGCAGTAATTTAAGGATATACGAAAGCACCTCACTTATTTCTTCACTTCCTTCCCCCCCCCCACTAGTGTTCCCAGTAGTAGGTTGGTATCAAGGTTTTTGCATTTTGTATTCTGGCATTCAAGCTCACTCAACAGTAAAGACCTATTAGTACCCACATATGGAGGTGGCTAAGAAGCTGTAGCTGTTAATGCCATCACAGTAGAAAAAATAGTTTGGAGTGGGTCCATGCTGCAGTTAGCAGTACAGTTTTCTTGGCATGAATTGATTTCCTTTCAAACTATTGTAGTTAATTTTGTGACTAAATAGCTACCTCGGGCAGTATTCCTCAGACATCTTTACATTATGTCTGAGACAGGTGCAACATATATCTGCTCTTTCCACATGACCTTTAAAGGGACAGATTTTATGCTAATGAACCATCTTGGGACCAGGTTCCTAGAGGAGATGTATTTACTGTAGAAACTGGGTCTGCAAAATGGTGTAAGGCATTAACTCTGAAGAGCACCTGGCTGAATTCAGGCCAGAGGTAGAAATCTCTCCTCCACATATTTCTGCCAAAAGCCACAAAGTCCCAAAGGGCAGCTAGAACTGGCCTACTCTTTCTGTCCAGTTGGAGAGAGCCAGAGGAACTGCAGTACTGACTTTTTCTCCTTGTCATGCATGCTGTGGAGACCTTTTATTTTAAGGTATGTGTTTGTTTCTTTTCTGCATTAACAAAAAAATGAAACAGGTAGCTGGTTGCTTTAAAATGTAAGAAAAAATAATTTTCAAAACACTTAGTAATGCTGTCCATTTCTTTTTGCTGCAAAATTGGGATTCTTCCTTTATGGGAGATCTACCTAAGATAGTCAGGAAGCAGAAACTGGTACCTTCCCAGAAACACAGACCTCAAGCAGATTATAAAAATAAACCACTGTTTTGCTGCTAGCAGGTATTCCTTGTGGAGGTAGCATTACACTTCTGTCACCCATGTTCACCGTTTCTTTTGGAATGTTTCTTATATTTCAGTGTCAGTTTTTCAATCATTTTTTATTGCCTTTTGAAAGGCAAAGAAACTCCATTCTTTGTGGGCAAGAAACTACAATGTGATAATCTGGACACTGACTGGACCCCTGATTTTTCTTGGTGCATGTCCTCTTTGTCATGCCATATTATTTCTCCAGAATTGACTGAATTAAAAAATTACATTTGATCTTTTTGACTGTTCAATAGACTGTGCAGGAAAACTGGGTTTTTTTTTCACATTTAGAAACATGAACCTGCCTAAGATATTATGCCATTATCTGTAAGGTCAGTTTCAGGGTAATTGAAATCCCATATGATCAATGATACAGTCTCCTTAAAAGCCTCTGTTAGCTGTATAAACATTGGCAGATTTTATTTTTTCATCATGCCCAGAGGTCTGTAACCACTTCCATTTTATATGTGTAAAAAATATATATATTTTACCATTCCTCCTGTAACCTTATTCAAAACTCCTCAATCAAGTTCGTAATGTTAATGGGTCCTTTTTTTATTAATGTTTTAATGTCTTCCTTCACTTATACTTCTGCTTTCTATTCCTCAACAAGTCTGAGTTCTAGCTAATACATGTTGAAATTGGAGCCAGCTTTCCAATTAGTATTTGACTACATAATCCATTGGTAAAGAATAAAAGTTCTGTCACGGCAGCTAGCGTCATAATGAGCAAGTCACCACCACTGAATCCCTATATATTGAAGATACATGAGTTTATTATTCTGAGTTCTACAAATGTTTGCTATCTGGTATTGTAAATATATTGTATTCATATATTTAATTTGTTTTCTGATTGCTTCTGTCTTTGCTTGCAGCCCTGCAATATTCTTAAAATACTATGAGGAAATCATGTCACCTCCTTATTTTCCATGTGCCTTAGCATTCTTTCCAGGAAGATCTGCTCTGTGATGTTTCTGAGATTTGACTGTCCTGTAGTTCACTGGGTCTTCCTCTTTTCCCCTTTTAAAATTGGGGATTATCTTTCCCCATTTCCAGTCAGCGGGAACTTCACTGCCCTGCCGTCACTTCTCAAATAGGATGGATAGTGATTAGCCACTTCACCTGCTAGTTCCCTCATGACCTGTGGATTCATCTTCTCAGGTCCCATGGATTTGTGCACCTTCAGGTTACTTAGATGGTCTTGAACCTGATCTTCTTTTACAGTATGTGGTTCTTCATTCTCCCAGTCCCTGCCCTTATCTTTCACAACTTGGGATGGTGTGGCTAGAGCTCTTGCCACTGAAGACCGAGGCAAAAAAAAAAATTGGTTGAGTACCTCGGCCTTCTTCTATGTCATGGTACTCTACACTAAGCAGATCCCTGAAGAGGCCAAAGTTAGTTTAAAGCCCTTGGCACCAGCTTGGCAAGCCTATGATCTAAGATGCTCTTCTTCTGATAGGTGGACCCCATCAGCCCCCAGGAATCCAGGTTTCTCAAAGCGAGTCCCATGGTCTAAGTAGCTGAACCCCTGGCATCTATTTATCACATAGAAAAAAATATAAAAATACTAGAAAACAGTCATCTGAGTTGGATTTCCAATTAAAATACAGATAGCGTCATGAAGTCATGGCAGTATTGTAAACTGGATTGTTCTTTTCATAGGAATGGAGACTTCAGGCTCACTGCCCTGATAAGGATGGGTAATCCTTACCAAACTATCAGCCTTACAAGATGTATCTCCCATATGCAGGTGTTTTTACTTACTGAAGTTATGTGGCATACATAAGTATGATGGACAAAAGACCTTAATAATATGTTGATTTGTAGGCAATCGATGAGTGGTACCATACTCAATTCACAAGAGCATCCAGTGGATGAATAATGTTGGGTACAAAGCTAAAATTCAGTTTTTATGGAAGCTTCTTTATAGGTGTTTTTGGGTTGGGTGGCTTTATTGGAAAGGTTGTGATTTCAGACATAGACAACCTCAATTCTGCACAGTTCCTTTGCAACAAATCTCCATTTTATCCGCATTTAGAGGGCTTTCTGTAGAGGAAACCGATTTCTCCAAAGCAGCTCCTAGCTTCAAAGAGTCTTCTCTTGTTTGTATGAGAGAGGTTAGCAGGGATGTGATGTAGCAGCAAGCTGATGAAAAAATTAAAGGGGAAAGATGTGATGTGCTAATGAACTACAACATAGAAGAGGATGGGCTGTATCACATGTAGACTATGGAGGTGAATTGTGGTTGGAATGCAAGATCATTTTTGGAATGAAATCAGCTTATTTCCCAGTGCATGAGTTAATTTCTCAGATATTAACCAATATAATAATCTGATTTGTAGTAGTCTTTCATTTTGAATTATCAACTCTGTCTGAACAGACTACAGTGAATGCCAGAAAAGAATTGGAAGCTTCCAGAGGAATAAGAAATTAAGCTTATTCCAAATATAGGAAAATGGGGAAAATAAACCTAAAGAAATTCCTGTTCTGCTCTGTGACTTTATGAGCATTTTTATATCTTTTCCATTCACATGTCTATTTATAAAGTATGTTAATGTTTAGGGAGAAAAGGCAATACTTCAGCAAAACTGGTGATATATTCAAACACTTTTGATTACTATTTTTTTTGTCCTACATAAAAGAAAAAATCCTGAGCAGATAAATATTTATTTCAAGTGCTAGCAAAATCCCAAAACTCCAGGGAAAGCTATGAAAGTCTGTGGCCAGAGAAGCTTCAGTAATGTTTTCTTTTTGATTCCTACATGACCCCTCAAAAAAAACCCCAACCAAACAAACTAAAACAGCGCCTATCAAAAAGCCTTTACTTTTTCTCCCTGCATAGAATCCTTCTCTTCCAGAGGAATCTTTTGAGTATATTCAGTGGTTTTAGGATGCATGAAATGTTTATATTTCTTTACGGCGTGTTGCTTTGTTTTTGTTTGGTCATTTTTAAATTTTTTAATTTTTTTTAATAATGCCAAACAGAATGAAATAAATTTAGCCAATCTATTCATCTAGCTGAATAGTTGGTGAGTACTGCATAAAATACCTTCAGTACGTCAGAACAGGAGCTGGGCTTGGGATCTGAGCTCATTGTTTCATCTCAAGATACAGTTCTGTGCAACAGCCCTCCTAGAACCACTGATGCATTGTTAAATGATTTCAATATGCAGGAAAGAGAAACTGGTGAAATTTTGGCTGAGTGTGTTTCTGCTCAGGGATACCATGCAGCCAGCAAGAAAGATATCCATGCTGTCTTCCACAAGAGAACATAATCTTTTAGAAAAATAACCTTTTGGCTCTGCACAGCTCTTCCTGCAACTGTGAGCTGTTTTATTCTTGTCTACACATCCTGAATCTATAGCTTAAAAAAGACTGTCTTCTGTGAAGTTCATAAGAATGAGGTTGTCACTGTCCTTTGAAAGATTCTTGCTTAGTTGTCATTAATCGGTATATTGCTATTAACCTTAACTGCTGGGCTGAGGTGGAAGTCCACAGGTAAGATTTTTGGGAAATTATCAAAATCAATAAAGTACCTAGGGAAATATAGGGTTAAGAGTCAGAGATGGACGAGAGGGAAGAAGCACAAAGGACACAAGAATAGAGGAATCTGGGGACAGAGCAGAACCTTACTTTGGGGCCAGGTTGGAGACTCTCTAAGAGTAGTTTCAGTGAATTGTGCAATTGTTCCATTTTCCAAGTGGTGCCTTCCTGGCTAAGAGCTTCAGCAGAGTATGGATTTGTGGCACCTGATGCATAAGAAAGCCATTGATCCTTGTTACTTATATAGAGATGATAAATTTCATGCTGGGTGACTTGCAAGGAGTAACAGGATTTCATTTTCTTCTGCAGATTACTGACTATTGCTAATTTATGGCTAGATTTATATATGTCAACACACAGCCCTTCAGGACTTCCAATCTTAGGTATTATTTGGGAACACTGTGCTTTTCTTAATAAATTGCAAGCAGAGAGAAATAAATCTATATGGCTCTCTGAAATGGTACTGGCCAAAGGCCTACTAGAGTAAATGCATGGATAAGGAGGCATTTTATGGCATTTTATCATTACAAGCTTGGACATAAAGTTCTTGCCTTCCAAAGGGAAAAGACCAGTCTTAAGTTACAAGCGATTTTCATGCATTAGGCAATAGCTGAGATATTCTATGCAGATCAAGTAGAATCTGTATTTTAGGCTGCTTAGCATTAAATAACATTCATTTCTGATAATGAAGTGGTGTGACTGCTCAAATGTTTTTCTAGTATTTGCAACTTAATTTTAAATTTCAGTGGTAACATGGTTTGCTGAAGTGTTCAGAGAACCAAAGCCTGCCCTGAATCCTTTCTCTAGAGACTATTACCTTCTGTAGCTTGGCACGTTCTCTAGGACCAAGAACTTGTTCAGATATACTCTATCTCCAGTAGGCATTTCCCTGGCAATTAATGACATGTGTAGGAAATAGCAGAACATCTCAGTTTTAAGTGTAGATTGTACTAAAAGGTTTTGATTTGTGTTTCCAGAATAAAGCTTGATTTTTTGCTCCATCTTTCTCATCCTTCATTCTCTTTCATTCTACCTCTCTTCTGCTCCCCAGGAAGGAAAGAAAATAATGGAACTGTGTTACCAAGCAAACTAATTTTCAACCATCCAGCTACCAGCCGACACTGCACTCTAATAGTCACATAGCATTATAAATTGGCTGCACTTATGAAAGGGTAATTTTACTTTGCTAACTCAGTCATTTATTGTGCTCCTTCAAGTGTTAATTTTAATAGCACTCAGAAATGTGCTAGATACTTCACAGGTATGTATATGATTAAATGATAATGTAGATAACCCAGAGCACTTGGGTATAAACAGTTATGCTATATACACACAAAGTTCACAAGAACAGTTTCTATAGCTAACAGAAAATGAGAAAACCAAAGTATTTTATGTTGCAGTGTTTCATTTGGTCAATTTTAAAGTTCAGATTCTTCCTGGGGAAAGTAGCTGAAATTGATGATTTTTGCTACAAAACTGCAACATTTCCTATCTTCTGTTCATTACTCATTACAGTAACAAATCAACTTGAATTTAACAAAAAATAATGAGTTGATACTGTTAACTAGACTTGTAAAAATACAGGAGCTGTATAAAACACAGTAAAATAAAAGATGCAGTCTTTCAGAGGCAACGTAGTAGATAGGCTTTTGGAGCATGAGACTTTTATGTAAGGTTTTGGTGAAATCTTTTAGAATCATGTCATTTGTTACGTATTCTGTCTGTTCAAAGATGAGGAACATTTTCCCCAAGTGGGTGCAAGGATGTGGCTTTTAGTTTAATCTTTACAGAGTGTGGTTAGGCTTTTTTATAAGAAGGAAGGGACTGTCATGAAAATTTGGTGACAGCATCTATTTGATTATTATCTGTCTCTGAAATTAGTATAGGAAATAATCTTCAGATAATTGCCTTGAATATAATGCTGCTCTGTACATTTGTCTGATACGGAATTTTGTCAAGGGACTCATGAAAGATTAAAATGGGTAGGAGGAAAGAGTAAGTGGCATGCCTGATCAAAGTGTGTCAATTCATAAATAAGAAATGTAGCAAGTTGTGAAGATCTGAGCTTGTAGCTCAAACTCCTGGGAAGACTCGGCTGTAATGATTGGTCCATCTCAGATAATAAGCTGGAATAGTAAAGACCCTGTTTTTTAAATACTCCATACTGCCTTGTAGCAGAATTAACTTCTGCGGTTTTGAGCTTTTATTTCAAAAGATGGATTATGTGTCTTCTGTGTCTGCCTATCAGCTCTCTGCCATACATTCAAGTTCTCACTGTTTTCTCCTCTTCCAATATGGAAAGTCAGATTAGGAAGAAAATTCTGTACTGGATCACAGTGATGAGCTGTAGGCTTTAGATTGTCTATGTGTGTGTATGTGTGTTTTGTTGTTGTTAATATAAGGGTAGAGCTGTTTTGTCAAACTGTTAAGGCTATCAGGCAGCTACTAATATTCTTCCTAAAAACTACTGAGTGTTGGAAAAACTTGCTTTCCTATATTTCAGTGTTTGTACATCTCATTTAAATCTCCTGCCTCATTGTTGGAGCAGGGACAGGCAATAATTACCAAACCCAGTCTGTTGTTCTGATGTTCTTGCATTGTTTTTAAAGGACTGTCACCCTGACTTGTTTTTATTTGCTGTGCTTTGGAGTCTTTTTCTGTAAGTGGTGTTGATAGATTAAAGAAGGATGGTTTGCAACAAGAATGTTATAAAAATATGTCAGTAAGTGTGGATTTTTAAAAAACTTATTCTCATGATTCATCCAGAGGAATCTTTACTTTGCTTTAAGATACACAGCAACAGGAAAGGAAGTAGTAGCGAGCAGTTATGGAGGCAAGGCTCTTTCTTAAGCATTCCATAGAGGTAATGCCTTCCTTGGGTTTTAGAGTATAGAGGTAGTTTATTTCATTTTTACAAAGCATTTCAGAGCTGGGGTTTCTTTTGCTATTTTTTTCTTTTCTTGGTATTAGTGGCTTGTGTTTTGTTCTTTCAAATAAAAGTGTTACCAATTTTGGAGCTTTATGTCTAAGAACAAAATGGTTGCTTTTCTCTGAATACCGGATGAGTACTAATATATGAAGATGCTGAACACAGAAAATAAGAGGTTTAACATAATACTGATTGAGCTAGTGTATTTCAGGGAATTTGGGAGGTGAGGGCAAAGGATGAAGAGGAGGGCTGCATCTCTTAGCGTTTTAGCAAATTGTAATTGAGTGTCCTCAAGTGGGCCATTTACTTATTTAAAAACTGTAGCTAAAATTTTCAGTAGTCACTGTTATTTTGAAAATGTGTCACTTTGATTTCCAAGTTCAGGGTAGGTTAGATTTTTAAGTCTTAGGGAAAGACTACTCCTATGTGATTGAGTATGTGGGAATCTTGGAAAGGTGGTCTGTAACAGGTTGGTGCAGACTGTCTAGCTTTTTCCTGCAAAACAGGGTACTTCTCACTCTTGGAGGTGGCCTAGATACTTACTACTATTTCTCTTAGTTTTGTAGTTCTTAAAATGAGATAATTTTAGTGTTTTAAATTCAGTTATATTACGATAAAGTTACTGAAGGGAATGCTTCCACAACTTGTAGTTTCTCTATCAGGCTTGTGGAGGTATCTGAAATGGTTCATAACCCTGCCCAGCAGCATTCTCTAGGTATCGATTAGCGCTTGCTGAAGTGGTGCAGATTTCTCCAGGATTCTTCAAAAGTTAGTGTTAATTTAGAGCACAGAATCATCCTGAATAGCAGCTTTCCATTAAGATGAGTTTTCTACTGATTTTCAAAGTTCAAACTGTTCTTTTCTCATTTCCTAAATGCTACGCATGACTGACTTAATTCAACTATAGGATTTTGCAGTTCATCAGAAATAATAGTTGAATTGCTTTCAACTGAAGATCAAACATAAATTCTGCTTGAAAGATTATGAGTATTTTTCCCTTTTAGTATTCTATAGTAAGTTCTTGTCTTCCACAGAGCACTGGAGGTATTTGAGTACCCCAGTACCGATCTCATCTCTGTGTGTGCTTTTCAGAGTCTTTGAGTAAATTATTTTTACTTCATAAGTTTTGATGTGGAAGTATGACTGCTAATACACTGACAAATATAAACATTAATAAAAGGACTCTCATGGTTTAAGCCCAGCTGGTAACTCAGAACCATGCAGCTGCTCGCTCATTCCCCCACTTCTTCCCTCTCCCCCCGCTCCTGGAGGGATGGGCAGGAGAATCGAAAGAATATAAATCCCACTGGTTAAGATAAGACCGGTGCAGTAACTAAGGTACCATACAAAATCACTACTACTACCACTAATAATAATAATGATAAGGGAAATAACAAGGGGAGAGAATATAAAACTAAAAGGGGAAAAGGAAAAGAAAACAATAAACACAAGTGATGCACAGTACAATTGCTCACCATCCACCGACCTATACCCAGCCCGACCTGAGCAATGATCTGGCCTTTCGGGTAACTCCCCCCAGTTTATATACTGGGCATGATATGCTGTGGTACGGAATACCCCTTTGGCTAGTTTGGGTCAGGTGTCCTGTCTCTGCTCCCTCCTGGCTCCTTGTGCCCCTCCTCACTGGCAGAGCATGAGACACTGAAAAGTCCTTGATCAGGGTAAGCATTACAACTAAAAACATCGGTGTGTTATCAGCACTGTTCTCAGACTAAGGTCGAAAACATAGCACTGCACAAGCTGCTAAGGAGGAGAAAAATAAATGTTACAGCTGAACCCAGGAGAACAACTTTCCGCTCCTTCAGTGCACAGCAATTTCAGTTTAATTTGTAACAGGATGCAAGTGCAAATGAACTGACAACAGAGCTACCAGCTATTTTGCTGGTAACACTTGGAGCAGCAGTTTTGATTTGACTAGATACATCTGTCCACTGTATGAAATGACCTTTAGCCCCATCCTTGGCAAAATTCAATCCTCTCCATATCTGACTGTCCCCAGGGTCTTGAGTAGTGGAGCTGCCAGAATAATCAACACATTGCTTAATGACAGGCACTCCAATGAGCAACATAGTTGTACATTGTCAGAAACAGAGCCCACAGCCCTGGAAAAGGGGGTGGGGGGGTGGCTCCTAATTTTTCAAAAGGAATTAAAGTGGCTGTATAGAAGCAAACACAGATGCGTGTGGCCAGCTTTGCTTGACGAGCATTACTGATGTGCTTGGTGATGCATGCGTGTATGTAAACATGGAACTTTCTCCTGTGTTTGTCAGTAAACATGCATTTTTATTAGATTCACCTGTCAAAAAAGGCTGGGATTATGCTGCTGCTCTGCATTGTACCACTGCAAAATGTAATTTAACTTTATATAAGTCTAAATATTCATACAACCCATAGGGTGATGCATACATGCTCATCCAGATGTCTAACATCTAATGTGTATACATATCATAGAATCATAGAATAGTTAAGGATGGAAAGGACCTTAAGAACTTCTAGTTCCAACCCCCCTGCCATGGGCAGGGACACCTCACACTAGACCATGTCACCCAAGGCTCTGTCCAACCTGGC
>WTXV02034384.1:0-13213 GCA_009823435.2 Nymphicus hollandicus
GGGCACAGTGTTGGCTCATGGTCATCCTGTCGTCCACTAGGACCCCCAGGTCCCTCTCCCCTACACTGCTCTCCAACGGGTCATTCCCCAACCTATACTGGAACCTGGAGTAGTAGTAGTAGTAATCTGAAGGAATCAGTTTACCTACATCTGTTGCAAACCTGACAAAGTATTGCATCATCTTCAGTAAGGGAAGTATTCTTTATGAGCTATAGCATAGATTAAATGTGATTAAAAGAGTATGATGCTTTGTTTGATATTTTGCAATGAACTAATTAATGCATTGATTCATAATTTATTCTCAGTTACAGTGATAGCTCTTACTGTTTTGGTTAAAAAGAAGATGATGTGGTTAAAATAAAGATAATTATTGCTTGTAGAGAGTGATAAAACCAATTTCTCTTTTTCCGTAGTCTTCTTGGAGCCAGAGACCTTGGACCTGTTTTTTGATTTGTATCATTCCCTTCCACCTATGCTGTCTCAGTTAGTAAGTGAAACATAGTGATTTATACTCAAGTAATGATGGAAAATAGTCTTTAACAGTTACACCTTGTACAAAAGACTGTTTTATTCTCTGTGTTAGCATTTTATGAGTTCTTCTGGCTCGGTGTCCGGTCAAAATGTCTTTTCTTTCAGCTTCAGCCCCAGTTTTCATTTCTGAATCTGAAAGCATCCAAATACCTCCTCCCCCACTTCGGTGCTACTCAGCCACATAGAAAACATTCACCTGATGATTTTGATGAAGTCAGAAGCTGTTGTAAAGGGGAATTTTAAAACTGAGCCACATCAGCGTTCAGTGATTGTATAGGTATTGCTGCAAAAATAATCCTCAGCCGCAGAATGTACTACAGACAGCAATGGGATGAATTGCTCCAAACATTTAAGATATGTTTATTATGAAAGTTTATTTTGGTTTTTAGTCTTACAATATTATTTTGTTTTATTGTTATTCTGTAGGCACTTTCTTGTTTAGTGCAGTTTGCTTCTGCAAGGAGATCTTTATTCAGCAATCCAGAACGTGCCAAATATCTTGGTAATCTGATCAAAGGAGTGAAACACATCCTGGAAAATCCACAGGTATCTCTTTAATTTTTATTTGATTTATTTGAAATGCTAAAACATGGTGGATTTGTTTTTCCAGTTACAGCCTTCATTAGTCTACTCAGTCGATCAAAACCACTTTCAGCCAGATACCTGTTTGTTTTGATTTTCTATTCAAAACAGCAAAACTCCTTTGCAAATAAAATTGTCACCCAGTTAGCAAGACTGCTTATACAATTTCTATTAGATTAAACTACTAACTTCTGAAAATTTGCTGCTTCTTATTCAGGGTTTATCTGATCCGGGTAATTACCATGAATTCTGTCGGTGTTTGGCTCGGCTAAAGACCAACTATCAACTGGGGGAGCTAGTAATGGTGAAAGGTTACCCCCAAATCATCCAACTTATAGCAAATTTCACTATTACTAGCCTACAGGTAAGAATATATACAGATTTGGTTTTGACTCTTGAACAACATAGAGGACTGGCCCTGGTTCTCTGTGGTGGTTGTGAGGAGGTGCTTATGCTTGTCTTTACGTGAAATACATTTTGTCAGAGATGTAACTCAGATGTAATCTAAGTTCTCTAGAACTGGTTCCCACTTTTCTGATGCGGTTTTGTAAGGGGAACAGTTTTAAAGAAAAGAATGACAACTGAACCAGGGCGTAGATGAATGTTAACCCTTCAACCTTAGTCCTTGCCCTCAAAAAACAAAAGTCCAACAAACTACACCCTTTATCCAACCCAAAAATATTTAACAGCTGTGCTCCCATGTAGACTTTGAAGTGCCTACACTGACTAGGTTCTCGAGTTGTGCTTTTGTCCATGTTTACATGCATGCTTACATGTGTGTAACACATGCATGTTTACACACACAGAGTAGCCTGTATGATGAGCTGTTGAGTGCAAAGTTCCCATGGAGCTGGATTCAGAAGCTACATGGAATAATGGCTACATTTTTGAGGGACCTGCATCTGTATGAGGACACATACTGTATGGTCAAATTCTCACAGTGTTAAAAATGTTACAGATTTGTTTTTGAAGCACACCAAGATAGAGGCATGCACTTGTTTGAGTAGTAGAAGAGTTGTTATTTTAGCATTTCCTTCAGAGTCTTTCTCTGGTCTTCAGGATAACAGCTGAAGATAGTGACCTTTAGGGGAAATTTTGACCTTTGTATATCTGAGTTGTCAATGGCAGCTCCATAAGCTTGGAAGAGAAAAGAGAGTTGGGATGCATTTTAATTCTTTACATTCCCTGATAGGTGGCTCTGGACAGTTTGTCACTCCACATTTAAGATTTCTGAATGCCCCTTTGATAGCACTTAAATCTCACCATGCACTGTTTAAGAATCTAGGCCTAGGTCTGAGTCTTGGATTTTACTTAAGAGGAGGTAAGAGTGCCTAAAGTAATGCTGGATCTAATGTATGAAATAGTATGTTCAGTTCTGATTGGGTCCTTCAGTAGCTATGTGAATGAATAAGACTACTTTAAATAAACCCATCATGTTTCGCAGTTAAAATTTCACACTGGGATGCTTTAACAGAAGTATGTTTTGTTTTCTTATAGCACTGGGAGTTTGCTCCAAATAGTGTTCATTATTTGCTAACTCTGTGGCAAAGAATGGTAGCATCTGTTCCTTTTGTGAAAACGGCAGAACCCCACCTCTTAGATACATATGCACCTGAGATAACAAAAGCTTATATTGCTTCTAGACTGGAATGTGTTCCTGTAGTTATAAGGTAAACTTGTAATTGCAACTTTAAGATTGTAATATGGAATGTTCAATTTTGTAATTTGTTTGCATATTATATTTTGGTTCTGTTTAAAATGGAAGTACACTGGTTCTGATTACCACGATGGTTTCTTTAGCTGATCTTAGTTGGCTGATATAATTTTATTCATTTTGCTTATTAAATCCAGGCCAAAATCAAATGTAAATTCTAATTGCTTTTCCTTTCATGGGCCTTTGTGTTTTGAAACAAGCCTATTCCCCAGCCCCCTTCTTTTTTAAGGCTATCTAAATTAACTGTATTGTGACATGTTTTCTAAGTGAGTCACTTTCTAGGGCCATGGGGGGTAGAGTGATGAGGAAAAGCAGATTGAACCCCGTGCACGAGAAAGGGTGAGACCAAACAGAACAAGCTAGTGAGTGGCAAGATTGAAAATGGCCGATTTAAAAGTTCTTAGCTCAGATCTTCTTTTTAATAGCTTAAATAAATGACCTTGTAGTCCACTATATAATATAGCACATAAGAAAGGAGTATTTAAATTGCTAGAAAGGATTTAATTTTCTTCAAGGGCTTTTATGAATTCCTGCTGGTAGGATCTCCTGTCAGACTACAGGACTGTAGAATAAGTCACATCTGTTTTTGCTTTTCAGTTTTGCATTACTGAGGTGATGTTATTTATTCAGTTTGTGTGAGGAACTACATTCAACTTTGCCATTATTGTCCTTTTTGTCTTGGTCAAAATCTCATGTCTGCAAATTACATCATCTGCCATTTTACTGTTTAGTGAGTAAGCTGTAGTTGGTGTTATTTGCCTTATGATATCAGCAGGCATACGTTAAAGGCTGACTTCCTTAATGGTTCAGAATCGTGAGCTTCACTATCATTGTCTCAGGACCAAGAGCTCATAGTTCCTAGGGGAGCTTCCAGTGTTCCAGTGCTAGGACAAGGGAAGGAGAAGCAGCTTATTGCAGGTGCAGTGAGTTTTCATGGGCCTTCTCCCAGCCAGCGTACAATTCTAGTGGCATTTTTAAGTTATCTTCTCTGTTCAGCTTTTCTGTAATGTAATCTCAGGGTTGAACCTTCAAACCTCAGCTTTTTTCTCTACTGAGTGGTACATTCCATATCACCTTCCAGACATGAAGCGCTTAGTAGGGCTGAACTGCTGGTTCAAACCATCTGGCACAACCAGGTTCATTGAAATGAGCTGTTGTCTTCATCAGCACTGAAAATTCAGTGTCTTTGGCACTGATGAGGGATTTCCTGGATGTCCTTGGTACATTTTGGAGGAGTAGACTGTCTAATCTGTGAAAAGAAACAACAGGGACAAGATGAGGAAAGTACTGATCATCTTTTCTACCAGTCTGTCATTCTTAAGACAGTCTGGGTAATGTTGTTGGTATGCATCCAATCCTAGCTCTAGGTGATTAGTATACCACTGTTCTATTGTCTTAATCTGTTATGTGATGAAAATCCTCAGCTGTGGCATTTTTCTACATAGCATTATCAAATGTAGACTTTAACATCAAACATCCAGACCATTCTTGAGAAACATGGGATGTCTGGGAGTCAATTTCATAAGACTACTTACGTTTGCTCAAAGGAGATGAACTCGTATCTTTGCAAATGAATCCTGTTTTCCGGAATGATCATTTTTCTTACAAACCAGTCGATAGCATCACCAACCATTCAGAAGCCACAGAAGTCCTTTAGACAGAGAAAGCATTAGGTTGGAACAATGGAAGGAAAGTTACTTTTGCCTTTTGGGGGGTTTAAATAGCTATTCTCCCTTTCAAGTAAGGGTGAGTGAGGAGGTAATGATTCTTCTGCAAAGGGTCAGCAAGAGGATGCTTTTCTACAAACTGGAAGGAGAACTTTTATGTCAGGTATTTGTAAATACCTGAGGAGAGGTCTGTTTCAGACCATTTTGAACATTAGAATTTTCAGCTGCTGTATATCTTTCAGGGTTTGGTTGTTAACACTGTTAGCTTTGTTAGCTTTTTGGATGTTACTGTTATCTCTAGATTGTTTGTTGCCTGTGCAGTAACAGGGTAACCTTCTGATGAATGAACCTTTCCTACTGTGGCTTGTGTAACCAGTATAGTTATATTTTATGGCAAGAGCTATTGGTCAATTTGTTATAAACATTCCGTAGGGTCACAGCTTGTTTATAGCAGTATAAAAGATTCACAAAGCAGTTGCATGGAACTTTAGTGAAGCTTGCTTGTTGTTTTGTGGTCTTGTGCTTAGTTTGATGAATATGTAAAATCAATTTCCACTAAGTATTCCATTCTTTCCTCCCATAATCCTCTGCAAAAGGTGCTGCTTGTTAATAGTCTAATATTCTTTCTGTGTTCATACTGCCAACCTCATCTCTCTTCTTTGCTTTTTAAAACATGTGTTACGGGGAAGGCACAAATAGCATAATGTTCTGTGTTTGTGTGGATGTGGATGGTTATGTAGTAAGTAAAGAGACCTTGTCTGTTACATTCACCAGCTGCTGAGGCTTTTGTAGTTCAGTGGTTCAGTGTCAGTGGTGCAAGGTCTGGATGGGGAAAGAGCTTTAAGGAATAGTTGCTAAGTGATTACTTTTTTATCTCTATTCCAGAGATGGCTTAGAAGATCCACTGGATGATACAGCTACAGTATTCCAACAGCTGGAGCAACTGTGCACAGTGAGCAGGTGTGAATACGAAAAGACCTGTACATTTCTTGTACAGTTGTTTGACCAAAATGCACAAAACTACCAAAAACTATTGCACTCTTCTAGTAGGAATCAATTAGAAATCACAGTTCAGGAAGGTTAGTATTTAATTTAATTTTTAGACTGTGTTTTATGTGCCAATAACCATATACTTGCATATGAAAAGGAGCAGTGATCTTACAGCAGATATAACAAGACCTTTTCTCAATCTAGAAATTAATGATCCCAGTCTGTACATTGACAGTTGATGTGCTTTAACATACTGTTACATCTTCAGAGTACAGGCATGAGAGCTGTAAAAACTTTTAATTGCTGAAAAGCAACATTTTAGTGCCTCAGGTGCCCTCATGGGAACCAGCTGCAACTTGATGAACATTTTTGTAAATGAAGATGCTAATTTGCTGTCTTTTTACATTTATCTGTCTGTAAAAATTCATGCAAATTCCTTAGTTTATTTTATACAGCTCTGTTGTAATGAATTTCCTAATTTTCAATAAACTCAAGTTATTTATTGTAGTGTAAGTTGTAAAAATAATAAGTATTTTTAATATCTTTTTTCATATACCTATTTCAGTCCTCTCTGTCTCACTTAAATTGTCTTTATAACTGCTGGCTCTTTCCTAATATAGTTATCTTATGGCTGTTGCATCTTTACATGGATAAATGGTGTTATTTTGAAAAGGTGAGACAGGTTACTGCATAATACAGCTGTTTCTTTGCATGCCATTAAATGTTCATGATTTATTTTGCTGTTCTTTTGTTGAGTTTGAATATGCTGATTTTCTTCTATGTAGGAGCCATTTTTTCACTTATTTCTATAAAATCTACTTCTCTGTTTTATGAATCCCACTTTCTTCCATGCACCCATCAACTTTTATTTGGGAGAACTTTCATTACTGACCTGATCTCATTGTCCAGCTGCAATCTGAATTTCTGCTCCATTCCCCAGACATGATGGGGCAGAGGGAAACAATCAGCCAGAGTCTGTCAGTGTGAGTGCTCTGGGGATTGCCCTCATGCCTCAGAAAACATTGGATGCAGTTTAAATACTGTGTTTCTTTTCTGCAAACTAAACATTTGTGCTCATATTGAACAATAACTGTTATATCCCCTAGATATACATAGTTAAATTTAGATGTTTAATGGCTTTTAATGTTACAAAATAAGTTAATGTAATATTAAGATCTCATTTTATTATACTGTCTTGCTCTCTGTATCAATAATGATGTGGTCATGGTTTACTAAAACAATAATCCCCAAGAAATGGGTCATTAACAGTAGTTAATGATTACTTGTGATCCACGGTAATGACTGATTTCTTTGGGATTATTGCTGTTATAAACCATAATTACAGATTATTACAGCAATAATTATTTTTTAAAAGAAAAGATGTTGTCTGCCTCAGTAATTGCAAAAGCAAATGCACTGGAAATTTTAAACAGTGAAGGTATAAAAGAGGGAAAGAAGTCATACCTATGAATTGGTATTGTGCAAAGAGGAGAGGGCTATCATCAGAAAAATAAGTATGGATTTAAAAATGAGTTACTGCAATTTGTAAAAAGAAAAACAGGGTTTTTATTTTAAAAAGGCTATTGGCCAAAGCAGTGGTTCTGCTCTTTGAACCAGCTAGCACCACACCCAGTTGCTTTTTGATACCATCCTCAAATGGCCATTCTTTAGTAGCTGTTAATGCTAAATTCATTTGAGCATTGTCTGTCCTCTTTGACACTTCAGCTTCTTGGCATTTTGCTAGTGATGGTGCAATCTCTTAGCAGCTGTTGGTACTGCAACCGGTAGAGTGTCTGATGGGGTTTTCCTTGGAAGTGTCCTGTTTGTGAAGAAGCACAGGTCTTGAAATAGGGAAATATGTTATTTATTGGACAGCTGATAGTGTCCTTCCAGATTATTAGGACTGGAACAAGAACAAAAGGAGAAGATATTTAAAGTTTTCCTCATATGTTGTGTCTTGTGTCAAAAGTCAACGCTTGTTCTCTGTTACAGAGATCTCAGACTATTACATATTTGTGTGGTATATTTAAAAAATAAGACTGAGATTTAAGATAAACCTAAATGCTTTCCTGCACTTGTGTTGAAATCATCTGCATGTTATTCCATACTCTGCATTATCTTTTTGTGTAAATTTGATCTCTGCATCTTTTTATGCATAGAACACACTGTACTATATACCTCTGACTGAAACAAAATTGCTTATGATGTATAGTCACCAGATTCACACCATGAGGGTACTGGAACACCTCAGAACTCCTTGAAGGAGCTTAGGAAGTAACGTATTCAGTGCTCTCCCAGTTCTGTGTTTTCCTAAAATACAATGCAAATATGAGGAAATGAAGTTTACTGTTACATAAATGAAGGCTAGTTTATCATATTTGAAATAAACATGAAATAAAACCTCAAGACTTCTGGTAGATACTGTGCCTGTCCTGATATGTATGTAGAAATACCCACAATAAAATAACTGATTTATAGTCATAACGTGACCTCATTTATTTATCTGTAGTTTATGTTAAACTTCAGAATGAGTTCAGAAGACAATTTATTCATCAGTATATTGTCTTCACTCTTGTAAGTTATCCTGTCATCACTTGGTAAAATCCTTGTAATGAGGGCAAGACACCTCTGGTTTATGTCAATATCCCACTTGTGGAGAAGCCAAGTTGTCTTTGTTGCATTGTTATTTTCAACCAGTTCATTTTGATTTATTACAAAGTATATTTTGCTAAATGAAGATCGAGTCTGTAAGTGGCTTTACTGTGGTATAGTCTCAATGTGTTTCAGTTGAGGAAGAAACCTGAAGTTTTAACAGGTCTGTATGTTACTTTGCTATTCAGTTCTTAGTTTTGATCATACTTTAGGGAAAAATACTGCATCTTTCTTCAAAGAGGATGCTATTAGTTACTGGATTCACAGCTTGAAAAGCTGAGGCACAAATCAATATGGCTTGAGTTGGGTATCAGTAGGTCAAATTTAAAGATATTCCACCTTAATGTGCCAGAGAGGCTAAAACAATCCCGGTTTTGCAGTATGGCAGTGATTTTCCAGCAGAAAGGCCAAAAGAATTTCTGTGAGTTCAGTGTTTGTAAGTTGAGTTGCGTATTTATAAAGCCAGATGTCAGAATTTGAAAGCCTGACAAAACACACCACGTACACAAACTCAAGGAGTTATTTGTAGAACCTTAGCTTTACAGAAATTACAATCTTTACACTGTACTTTAATTGATTCTTGGCCAGTGGATCCTGTAAGTGCCATAGTGGAAACTGACAACTAAATTGTCTGATGATGGAAGTCATGACAGCATGGGTTGAAAGGGATGAGCTCTGTCTTTCAAACCCTTTTAAGAACAATCCAAAGAGACTTTCAAAACTCTGGTAGTTCACAAACTCTTTTCTTGAAGAATGTCTCTGAGTTACAATTTATTTCTTATGTGCAGATCTCTTTAGATAATAGTTTAATATTCCCAAGTGTTCTTTATTTGAAATAGAACTAAGAACCAAGTAGATTGGAGTGAGTCTCAATTGCTTTCTAATACTATGATAAGAAGATGAAACAGCTTCACTGCGGATAAAATTGTTCTATGCCTTGAAGTAACCTGTGGCAGGCAAGTGAAGACAGTGGATTAATTGTATGTCTAATCTTACCGCTTGTGCTTAATTTGTATTAGGTTAATTCTTTTGTGGTTTATTTATAAATGTGTCCAGATTAATAGGCTGTTCTACTTTATCTGTCAGTTCTGCTCAGAATTTTTTGTTAGTTGGTTTATCTGGGTACATTTTAACTCTGGTAAAGGAAGAAACCTAACCATTCTTTTGACAGCATCCCGCAGTCTGATACCTTATAGAACTGCTGATTCCTTATGGAAGTGTGTTGTACTGTTGTACTGGTTTATAATCACTAACTGTTCCTCTTCCTTTTAATGTTAGGACGTCTGGCATGGCTTGTCTATTTTGTGGGTGCTTTTGTGGGAGGCCGATTAACATACACTAGTACTGAGGAACATGATGCTATGGATGGAGAGCTGTCTTGTCGGTAAGTAAGTACAGCTTGTTTTGAATTCTTTATTTTGATCTTTTTTTTTAACAGTGTTTAATATAAGGAAGTATTTTGAATTTAAATGCCTCAATTTTTGTCCAGTTCTTGGGTGGTGGGTGCTAAAGGACTACACTGGCTTTCTGTGAATTGAGACCAATCCACTGGCTGTGATCCCTCCTGATTCGTCATCCTAAGCAGTGAAGAGTCATTAATGCAATCATTTCAAAACTATGTTTCAGAGGAAGGGAAGAGGATTAAAGGCAGATATGTCTCTTATTATAAGCAGTGTTTAGATATGCCCATGTAGATACCTGTTTTCCTCTGTGTTATACTTGTATACAAGTGTTAATTTTATTAGTTGTGAGTTATGGCTATTATTTTCTGCACTACTTCATTTACATTAATTATTGTGGGTGAAGAAGTGCAGAGGAACTGCTGGTCAAACACTGAAAATTTACACTTATTTTTAGACTAGAACTTGGAATAAAAAAGAAGGCTCTAGACTTAAAAATGTGCATGCTAAAGTTGTCTTTCTGCAAGTTTTAGGGCAGGGAGTGAGCTAGGGATTGTTGTGAAGGACACCTATGTCTTGTGGCAAACTCAAATTAAGTGGCAAACACTTCCTAAATCCTTGCGTTCACCCACAAGTGTGTTAAAAAAGGTGTGCATGTTCGGTCCTCTTATTTACATCCACTTGGTAACACATGAAAAAGGGCATACAACTTAGAATTGAATAAAAAGCTTTACATTTTCTCCTTTGTTTCTTGCCTTCCTAATCTACCCTGGGGCTCTGTGGTGTTAGCTGTCTTCCACTATGTTTTTATTAAAAGTCAGAGGTTTTAATATATAGGCTTACAGATGAAGTAGCTACTGACTTCCAGTCCAGTGACTGTGCTTTTCAGAATTGAGAAAAGGTGAGAATAAGTTTTTGAATTGCTAGGGAATTAGGATTTCAAGGAATAGGTAGCAGAAGAACATGGGAAATTAAATAAAAATATATACCATTATAAAAAAAACAAGGTATTACACTTTATTTTTAGCTGCCATAGGCTGAAATTCATTCTTGGAAATCAGTCCTAGTAATATGGAGATACATGCATATGAAGTAAGGATTTAGGTCAGAAAATATATGTTCAGATGTTTTAAAAGAGACAGAAGTGGGAAGAGGTGAGGCAGACAGCACATTATGCATGTGTAAATTTATTTCCAAGTACAGTAGTTTCAGCTTCCAGGGAACTTGAACAGCTCTTATCTTGCACTTACAGTTTGAGACCCATGCTTCTCCAATTTCTTTGTTTCTTTCATCATGGAATTGATGCTCTAAGAAAGAAAAAGCATTTGACAAGCTCACTGTAGTATAACATACGTATCTGAGAAAATTTCAAGTGACAAAGTAATTAGAAAAGCATTATGTTGATGTTTGTTTCATAGTGGTCATTTAGCATAATTAGCATCTAACCAAAGAAAATCCTAGAAGAAACTAAGGCAAACAAAAACTGGTTGATAGGTTCCTAAGGAAATCAGCTGTGACAATATAATATGATAAAATGCAATTTAAGAATCCTTCCTGAAAATTGTGGGTTGTTTTTTTTTTTTCTTGGTGCTGTCATGAAGAGTTTTTCAGCTGATATCTTTGATGGATGCCCAGTTACCACAGTCCAGTAATGAAAAAGTAGAACTGGCAGTTCTGTGGTTCTTGGATCAGTTCCGTAAAACATATGTGGGAGACCAGCTTCAGCACAACTCAAAGGTAAGAGTTTGCTGTAAACCACTACCTTTGAAATGAAAAAGCCTGTGCAGAAATTCACCTGCCAATGCGTCTTATACATAAAGGCTTCTGAGCTTATCTGTTGGCTGATTTGCTAGATGGAGAGATAGAGGAATAGATAACTTATTAATGTTTTGCTTATCTGAAAATAACTTATTCATGTGTTGTTCATTGGCTTCCTACCATAAATGCTTTTGAGTTTGGTGTGCAAGGAGTTAATATTTTAACAGCTACGTTCATTAAACAATTTTAAGTTACTTTGCATTTCAGTTTTTTATTTCAAACATTTAGCTGGGTTCTGCTATATTGTGTTATATTTCACAGCTGGGTACATAAGATTTATTCTTTTAATAGTTCTGTTCTTTTGACAGTTACTCATTTATGTGGTTTCCACTGTATTTCTCACATTACTTGGCTTTTCTGCATTTTAAATAGGGAAGAGGGAAAAGTAAAATGCATTTTTGAAGAAGCAGCAGTTAATTCACCTTAACTGTAGGGGACAGTCATAATACAGATGTTATAAAGTGAATGTCAGTAAGATGAGATCAATTGATCTTGAGAAAGACTGAAAGAATTCTGTTGGAGCCCCAAGCAAATCTTTAGCAAGAATTGTGTCAGTGACTGAGATTTGGTTTTACTTGTGTAGTATTCTATCCTTGCTTTCTGGTGAACAGTCCCAATCTCAAGAATTCTTTTATCCCTTCAGGTTTGAACTGTACTTCAACTTTATTGAATGGTTCCTCACTTAATATTAAAGTTTTACACTGTATGGAATTACTTTTTCATGAAAGTAATGTGTTCCTTTCAATTGTCAAAGCTGATTTTTTATTTTTAAATATGGTGCACTTCTCTAATGCTAAGTAACACAAAGTACACAGTAAAAACATGCTCATGTTCCTAGTATTTCTGCTAGCAAAATTCCAGCGGATGGCAATTCAGAGGCAACATGGCTGTAGAGTAATTGTTATTCTGATCTCTGTTCTTGGATTATGTTTTCTTTTGGTCTGATTTTGAAGGGTTTGATTTCACTTTATATTCTGACTAATTGATGTGTAACTGTGGAGAACCACTATCAATGTACAGTATGCTATACAGATTTTCATAGGAGATTGTATACCCAAGCTTTTGATGTTCATCCTTACAGAAGGATGGAAGAAGCACTTGTGTGTGGGTGAAGCAGCGGGCAGGAAACTGAAGTGCATTATTTATACTTAATCACTTGGACCTCCATTGTCAGTAGAAAAAAATGTAAAACTTGACCATTTGCCAGCTATACCAGAGTTTATCCAGCTCAGCTGTGTGTTCTGAGCCATGCTTTAAACCCAGCCAGCAGCTAAGCCCCACACAGTCACTTGCTCACTAACCCCTCTAGTGGAATGGGGGAGACAACTGGAAAGGTAAAAGTGAGAAGACTTTGTGGGTTGAGATAAAAGCAGTTTAACAGGTAAAGCAAAAGCCATGTGCACAACAAAGCAAAATAAGGGATTTATTCACCACTTCCCATGGTCAGGCAGGGTTTCAGCCATCCCTAGGACAGCAGGGCTCCAGCACACGTAACATTGACTTGGGAAGACAAACACCATCACTCCCAATGTCCTCCCTTTTGTCCTTCTTTCTCCCTAGTTTATCTGCTGAGCATGATGCCATATGGCATGGAATATCTCTGATCCCATGAGTCAGTTGGGGTCAGCTGTCCTGGCTATGTCCTCTCCCAACAACTTGTGCTCCCCCAGCCTCCTCACTGGTGGGGTGAGGAGCAGAAGAGGCCTTGATACTGTGTAAGCTGCTCAGCAGTAACAAACACATCTGTGTGTGATCAACACAAAAATCCAAACACAGCCCCCTTACTAGTTAATGTGAAGAAATTTACCCCAACCTAAACCAGCGCAATAACCCTAAGGGTGCCTGTGCAATTGCATTGT
>WTXV02034392.1:0-30469 GCA_009823435.2 Nymphicus hollandicus
CTGCAGGGCTGCTCTGAATCTCTTCTCTGCCCAACCTGTAGCTGTGCCTGGGATTGCTCCAACCCAGATGTAGGACCCCAGATATCAGCCCCCAACCTGAAGTCTACTGGTTTATTTTTACCTTAGGTGGGATGAATGCTATGTAACAACACTTATAAAGCCCATTTTAAAATGATGAAGCCTGTAAAAATGCAGTTAGGAGATGGTGGAGAAATAAACCTGCATTATAATGTTAAAAAGCTTGCTTTTGGTAAAAAAATATATTTTGGAAGAAGTCTATGGTATTGTTAATTGCACTTTGGTTACGTCTTTATGTACATTGAGATGATCTAGGCATATTTCCCCATTATTTTCTTTTTTTTTTTTCATTAACCAAAGCAGGAGAGTGGCATTGTTTTGTCAATTCTTCATGGCCTTTGAGGTTTAAAAGTGGTAGCAAAGACAAAAAAGGATTCCATTGTGGCGCATTGAGACACGGACCCAGGTACTGAAGGTGAGACTGAGATGTCGCTTAATTACAATCAAGCCCTTTTATCCCTTAGTTAGGTACTTTCCCAACATCACAGGCATGACACAGTTAATTTTCATTGGCTAGTGTGAACATCCCATTGGCTAAACAGGCGCATAACAGTCCAAACACAATGTTAATCACAAGGTGCCCAAGGTGTCACAAGGTGACGATTCCGCCTTCTGCTTCACATCTTCTCATGTCCTTTGATCTTCAACAGACATTCCTTGTTACAACAGCAACCTGACTTACCACCTCAAAACCTATTTGCATTTCCTACCCTTCAACATCCCAACCTATTTACAGTCCTGTCCTTCAGCATTCCAGCTTATCACCCCAAGGCTTGTTTGGTATCAAAGCCTCAGAGTTTGCTTTCAAAGTGCTGCTTAAGCTCATCATGCAAAGCCTATCGCCTCCACCTCCCACATTCCATAGGAGTGTGCACCTAACAAGAGTCAGATTTAGTTAAAACAACTGTTGGTATTGATTTGACTGTTATCCCCCCAGGTTTCTAGCAATGTAAAGAAACAATCTGATGCTTTAGCATAAGAATACCATTTTCTTCCTTCATGTAGGTGCAGCCAGATCATCTATCTTCTGTCTATACAGAAACACTCTATTAACCTCTTACTGTTGTAAAAATGAATGCTGTGTCAAGATCATAGAATCATAGAATCACAGAATCATAGAATGGTTTGGGTTGGAAAGGATGTTAAGATCATCTAGTTCCAGCCTCCTGCCATGGGCAGGGATGCCTCACCCTAGACCATGTTGCCCAAGGCTCTGTCCAACATGGCCTTGAACACTGCCAGGGATGGAGCATTTATCACTTCTTTGGGCAATCTGCTCCAGTGCCTCACCACCCTCACAGTAAAGAACTTCTGCCTTATATCTAACCTGAACTTCTGCTGTTTTAGTTTGAATCCGTTACCCCTTGTTCTATCAATCACTACAGTCCCTGATGAAGAGTCCCTCCCCAGCATCCAAGCATCCACTTTTTGAGAAAGAGCAGAGCACATTCTTCAAATGTTTATATACTTTAAACAAGGTCTGTGAGAAATAGGAAACTATTCCTCACATTATCATGTTCTCCACCACAGTGAAACAAACCTCTTTGAGATGTGAAATAAAAACCAATTATAATGCAAGTCATAATGAAATGCTTGATAAAATTTATTTTGAAAATAAAAATACAGCAATAAGAAACCAGACATTTTTATTATCTAAAACTTATTTTTCCCCAATATAGTGTATGCACCTCAACTGCCATATTATAATCTATTACAATATAAAATATTGCAATATTAATAATGTAATATTATGTCTGTCTTTGGCTTACAATCAGTACAAATTTCTTTCAGTAGAGGACCCAAAACTGTATTTAAAAACCAAGTGTCTTTTTAACAGGGATTTCTGCTGGTTTTCTGATCCTTTTTCTATGTTCATTTTGTCAGAGTCAGGAGTCCAGGGAATTTTTGTCTGTGGCAAATAGAGCAGATGTTGTTTCCTCAGTGCCTAGATATGTCACTTTAAAAAGCAGCAACCAGATGGGAAAAGCTCCCAAGATTTAAATTTACATCTATACCAGGAAGAGGAAATACTTATTACTTTGTCTATTGCTTTGAAACACTTGGAGAATATCCAGAGATGATAAGATGATAAATTTCTGCAAGGGGAGTGTAATTTGTCACTATTTCTGACCCTTTTTTCCCCTCTTGTTTGAGATCTCATTTTAATTTCCCATTATAAAGCATAAAGGTTTTATTCCTTATGGTAGCAGACCAGCCTGCTCCCAGTATAGACTCAAAGGACTTAGAGGAGAGCCTTGAGATTCATGGGGTTTTAGTAATTTATTTGCTATTAGCAGACAAAATTGGTGGTTTTACTTTTACAAAGAAAAATGGTTTTCTTGCTACGTGTGATAAATATCCCACTGCTGGAACTGTGACATCTTGCTAGGGACACAAAAGGTTTTGCTCATCTTACTTTCTAGAATGTAATGCTGTTTCTTGAGACACGAGTAGGACTTGGATCTCAGTATCCTGTTAGAAGAGGCCCTTGTTGCCTACTTTAAATTGTCAGAGAAGTTGTGGCTGCCCCATCCCTGGAAGTGTTTAAGGACAGATTGGACAGGGCTTTGAGCAAGCTGGTAGTGTAGAAGGTATCCCTGCCCATGGCAGAGGGATTGGACCTAGCTGATCTTTAAGGTCCCTTCCAACCCAAACTATTCTGTGGTTCTGTGGCTGTGGCTCATAGCAATATCTACCTGTTGCGTGTATAGAACAAATGCAATAACAATTGGCAAAAGACAACAATTTCATTCACAAGGAATTGTAGGTGAAAAACAGTAAATACTGAGCCCTGTAATATGCCTCTCTATATAAAGAGCAGGCATTTGGTAGGTCTAAGTTGCATAGATAATATGGACCTGAAAGAAATTATTGTAGCCTGTCACATAGGTTCCTCTTGTCCACTGGCAATCAGAGACACAGCAAGGAGGAGAGATACGCAAGAAGCTAGAGTGGTTTGGCTAAAAAAATGTATTACTCGCTGAGGCAACAGGGATGGAAAAATATTTATGGGTCAGAATTTGGGTGCCTTTGTTCAATGCTTCAGGATCCTGGAAATGTTTTAAAATGTGTGATGCTCCTAAGTGTTCCCAGGCTTGTTTCTTTCTGCACTGTCATCATTGCTGCAGAATTCTGAAATTAAAAAGAATAATTTGGAGAAAGAAATTAGATTAAAGTGTAGTTGATGGTATATTTCAAGTTGTCCCTCAACTTTGACATGTAGAGATTACATTAGCTGTCTCTGAAACTCTAAGTGATATTGCTGTTCTAAAAAATGGCTAGAGGTTTATGCTGTTTTGACATCTTTATCAGGGTCAAATATACACCTAAAGCTTTCAGAGATAAATGCTACTTGTTTGTGGACAAAAGTCTTACGTCAGAAGACAGAAGTGTGTGTTAAAGTGTCCTTTGGCATAGAATGGAATTTTATATCCACTTAAAACCAAAATTAAACAAAACCTAGAATCAAGAAGTTACATTTTTAGAGTTCTGAATGGAAGCAGAAATGTGTATTCCTAACTACACTTGTCCAATGAACATAAAGCTGGAAAAACGGTCCAAAAAGTAAAAAAATTAGTATGTTTTTCAACCTTGAGGGATTTTAGAGACATGGGATTAGTGTGGCATGGATAAGGGGATGACAAGGATCACCAAGGATCAGTGTGCAGAAAAGTGGAGTCTGTGTCTCATAATCTTAGAATATTTTAATGCACAAAATTTAGCAAACATCTTATATTATAGGTTTGAATTTGTAAGGGGTATCCCTTTCGTTCTGTAAATGTACTGAAGTACCAATATTAAATAAGATCTTTGCCTGGAGTGGTTAAAAACCAGAATTTCTGAATGGCTTTGGAAAAGTAGGGGCAGATTATTTATCTTTAAGTGGGAGCTCCCCTCCTGCATTCTGCAAGAGATCACCATTCTGAAGGACAGTCCTCATTTCTTTCCAGTAAAGAGTTTAAGATGATGTCAAAGAAATCCTTTGGTCTACAAGCAAGGCCAAAATCAAAACTGAAAAACCTCCATTTTGTTCCAAAGTATAATCTTGGTACCTGCCTGCATAACTACCCATAAGCGTGAGCTCCCAAGAACCTGAAACAAAATGCTGCTTTCTTCAGGCTGCTGTAGCCAACAGACTGACAGGCAGCCAACTCCATCTGCACGGTGGCTTTTGCATCCTTCACACACAGAACGCACAGAGCTGCTGAACAATGGGGTTATTCTGCAGGATTTGTAGAGTCTTTGACGGGAAATGCACTGTCATTGAATTTAATAGCTTTTTTTGATTGTAGATTTTGTTTTGTGTTTCTATTTATTTAATTGTGGGTTTGTTTTTCTTTTTCTTTTTTTTTTTTTTTTTTTTAGTGAGTGTCTCTGTTACTGCAAACCAGAGAGAATGCCCTGGTGGAAACAACATATGGTTTTCTTTACACCAGATATGACTGACTGCCTCTGAAGATAAGGGGTACACCATCAGCACTGTTTGAGAATATGAGTGGTAGTCTTCTGTGGTAGCAGAAGATAAAGCGCTGTGGAGTTTTTTAATCAAACCCCATCTGCCATTGCTTCTGAAGCACAGGGATGCTCTTTTCTTGTGGGGAGATTGAGAACTGCCCCTCCATGTAACGGAACTAAACCTACCTGTAGAATGCCTGATTGTACCTTTCTGAGTGTATAGCTGCACGTTGGACAGAAGTTATATACATATACACACAGAGAGAGAATTGAACTGCACATGGGAACATTTTGGAACTAAAGGAAACTGAAATGAAACACATTGCTAAATCAGATTTCGTTTCCTGTAGCCATCTCCCTCTTCCTTTGACCCTCAATGTCATCAATGAAATGGTTTCCACAGGTTAATATGTACCTGTGCCTCATTCATTAGTATCTCCAGAAAGAGCTTCCTCTGTGGCTTGGCAATGCTTGAAGTGGACACTGCTGGCTGAGGCTCTCCAACTGGGCTTGAGGCTCAGGAAGACTTTCTCGCCCCTACCTACCTGGGATCTGGCTGTGATTTCTTGTGTTCCCAAAAATACCTGGGACAGGGGACTCCTCAGCCTGATGTAATGTTTTCTTCGTGGTATTCTGAAAGCCTTGAGTGGCAGAACAAATTCCTGTATCTCACAGGCTGCCAGAGAAATCCATGCATCTATGTTTCTGAGCTGCAGAAAGCTCAGAAATGTTTTTCCCCTCTTTATGTCCTTGTGAAAGGGCTACAGCTGTGATCAGGGTTGCTGCACTGCTTGGGGCAACATTCACCACTGTGTGGCAAGTGGCTGGCTGAGCCACACACCCTCTTCTATGAGTCACCCCCCTTTCTGTGAGCCACCCTTGTCAGCAACAGATTTATCAGGTTTTAACAACTGTGCACTGGAGGTAGTTCTGATGGCTTGAATCTCAATATTAAATGTGCATCAAGGGGCAATTGCAGGTCCAATTACTTAATGATTAATTAAACTTTAATTAAATGTAATTCATTGCAATAGGAACAGCCACTAGGCTTCACAAGGGCTTGAGTGATACTAATCCCTTACTCTAGCACAGGAAAGTATTTAAATGTGTTCTGAGAAAATAAAAATGTACTGCATACAAGACATGCTGTTTGCAAAGAAGTGATTTTTGGAAATTCCCAGGGTGGGTTAGGAGAAGGAATTGAAGCCAAGCGGGAACATGGTATTTTAAACTCCTTGCATTAGTAAGGCAGTGTTCCTGTACTCCTCCCTCCTGCACTCTCCTGCTCATCTATTTCTTCCTGACCCTACCACTGGTCAAACTGGATGCTCTCTCCAGTGTGCCTCCATGTCACTGAGAGCTGGCTGTTTTCTCTTCATCTCCTCATTCCAACAATAACCTAGGATGAGCCAAAATGCAGATTTGTGCCACCCGCCTCCTTTACCCCATGTCATGACTGCTTGTTTCAGTGCCTGTCTCTCTTGTCCTTCTCTCACTTCCTAGTCCCCATCCCTCTGACTGCAAAGTGTTCAGGAAATCTCCCCCAATGCCTACATGTCAACCCAAACACCTTGTTCCTGGTGTAGGAGCAAAAGAGGGATCATTTCTGGGTTAAACTGGCCTTTCTTCTGCAAGGACTCCCACAGGGGAATCTTGTCTGATCTGGCTAGTTTTCTAGGTCTCTCTTCTGTGGGTCCTCCACTTCCAATAAGATAGGCTCCAGCAGAAAACCCCTCCTCTGTCTCAGCACACTTCTAAGGTGTTTATCTAGTGAGGAGCCTGTGATTTTTGTAAGGATGGGGTTCGGATGGTTTTCCATCTTTCACAGGTCATTTATTGGTGTTTCTCCTGTGTGGACTCTTGATTTCACCACGGATCTGTGGTATCTACTGCTGCCCAGCCAAGGGAGCTGGTGAATGCCTTTATGGCTGAGGCAGCTTTTATGTTAAGTTTTTTTTCCATTTCAAATATTTCTACAGCATTTCTCAGGTGAATTTGTTTGTGCTGGTTTGGGCAGCACCTCCAGCAACTCTACAATGGCTGTTTATGCAGTTTCTCCTTGGGGAAGATCCCATGATGCTGAGAAACTTCCGAGCTCCCACTGCAGGTCTTGCTTCAGTTATAACATGGGTTTGATCCCTCTCCTGTGCAATGGCTGTCGTGATCAGGGACGCCTTTGTGAATACTTTTCATTCTGAACTGCTTTATCTGATTCCTCCTTGGAGAGCATCTTTGCTATTCCTCAGAGCTGTATTCTCTCTGATAATCTTCCTAATAACATACCTTGGGGAATTTTAGTTTTCAATTGTCTTGGTAGTGTGTGCATGTGTGTTTAATTTCCTTGAAAATTTCCTCTTGTAGGTCCTCAATCTTCTCTCTCAGAGTGTGCACCCAGTGGAGAACCCAGGTTTGCATCAAGTGCCAGAAAAAGAACTGCAAAAACATATGTCCTGAAAAACATCCTCCAGACCCTTCCCACCAGCCCAGCCAAATCCATATAGGCAACTCTGATGGTCAAAATACTCCATAAAAATCAACAAAGCAGTCTCCAAATGAGATAAAAAGAAACAGGGTGTACTTCCACTTGCCAGATGAAGTCTCAGGGAGAAAAAGCAAAATGATAATGTTACTGCTAGAAAGTATTTATGATCGTTGAAAAAACAGTAGGAGGCTGAAGAAATCTGACTAGGTTTCTGCTGCAAGAGGAGAAAGCAGCCATAAGCAACCCAGGCATCAGGTTATCAGTTTCCTGACTCACAAGTTCAGTAGTCAGAACATGGGGATCTAATCCTCCCAGTCAACAGTTACAATTAATCTATTCCCACAGTTTCTGTTTTATCCAGTGTCTCAGCAGCCAAAGAGTGCAACCTGAGCCTATTTTGCACTGAGTTAAGGAGCAAATGCTGAGGTTTTGGTAATTCGCTGAGAATCTCTGGTGTGGGGGCAGAACTGATGTGGGACAGATTCCTTTGGGTTTTCAGAAGCAGAAAAGTAGGTCAGGAATTCGAGAGGCAGAACTGTGGGCATTACTAACAATTAACTGGTAATGCTGTTTATGCAGCCTGATTAGTTGTAAAAATTTGGCCAGTGAGTTTTTGAGACTGCATTATTTTCTGGTATCTAAAATGTATGCTTGAGCTAAATGTTTAGGTGTCTTTGATGATCAATGCAACAAAAAGGCAAAACTCGATCAGAATAGAAGTGCACACTGCAAAAGTACAAGACCTGTTAGGTGAATCCTACTTGCTGTAACTTCCACTTATAGAGGGTCCACCTTTGGTTAGAAAATAAAAAGCCCATCCTAGTTGTGAAATAGCCCATATCCCTTCGTATCTGTAAAGAGTTCAGAGAATGAATATTCTGTTTCCTGGATTTTTCAGTGTAGCTGTTTTGCATGAAAGGTAATATGGCCAACTTTGAGTGATTACTCGAGCATTTAAAAGAACAGTTTATGGAAAATGGGATCCTCTGATGAAGGATACCCTAAGGACAGAGAGCTGATGTAAACTGAACAAGGAGCCCAGCTCGGACTCGCCAAGCTGCACCAACCCCATTTGAGCCCAGAGGGTTCTTAAACTTGGGGTCAGGAGAGCTGTGGTTCAGGGTTGGTAACCAAACCTAATGGAAAGTGAAGTGGGGTGTCAAAACAGGAGTCCAGTACACAGTAACAGTATTGCTACTGGTGCATGCACAAGTGACAGATCCACTGCAGCCAAATTTCCACTAGTCTGCCAAAAATAAACATCTGACTAAAATTTTTCTTAGTTTCTCTACCGTTCACCCTCTGTCATTACTAACCTCCACTTTGCTTCTCTGTCCTTCTCTCTCAACAGCTCCTTTCCTTGCTACAGAAAGGTCACAAAAGAGCTGAACAGTTGGAAATATTCTCAGCTTTTCTGGTCTGTTCAGTCCTTTTGTGGTTTACAAACAGACATTTGATGAGGTTTCTCAAGCAACATGCAAGCCAATATAGACTAACCACCAAAGCCAGGCTCCTGTTGAAGTTCAGGCAGACTCCTGCCTACACTACCCTTTCTCTCCCTACCCAAATTGTGCAATAGGTTGGACATCTCCCTGTGAGCTGCCTGCTCCCAGCACGGACAGTTTGTGTAGGGTAACCATGGGATCCTGTTTGTGTATGTCTCGCACTCCTGCAGTACCCTCTGCCTGTCAGTTGTCACAGGGGTGATTTCTGAGTCACCTCCATTTGAGGCTGTCCAAGTTAGTGTGGACACCTTTGGTACAGCTGCCAAAATTCATCAGACAAGGAGAAAACACCACTGACTGCCTTAAATGTCATGGGAGGCAAACCTATGGAATGATTTTCATTTAATCTTTGTTGTGCCTTTTTCATTGCCCTCACTGAAGCTGGTGGAAAATGCAGGTGTTCTGCACATTTTAAAACTAGTCCACTTTATTTTAGCCTCTAGACACACAGCCTGGAATGTATACCTTTACATTGTAAATAAATCTAAAGCCTCCTGCATTCAATGAAAATGTTCTAGTTGACTTTTTTTAAAAGGCAGTTTGCAAAAGACCAACAACGTATAAAAACCATGAAGAAGTCAGAGCCATAATATCGAACTATAAATACTTTCTCTAGCACAGGTTTTTTCTTTCATTTTTTTTAAATTGTCTACTGTTTAACTCATATTTAATAAGGTCAAATGAAGGGACTTCTCATTTTGGGAGATTTAACCTATTGGATGTCTGCTTCAGGCAAATTTCTCTCATTTCTCTTGGAGTTTTTGCCACTTTATACCTCCTCTTTAAATAATCTGCCATTATCACAGTCCTCCTGGTGTTTCATGTACCCTTTAATGTAAAAAATCTAATTTGATCTCATCTCAGTAAACACCTAATCTTAAAGAAATTTCCCGCACTCCTCAAGATATCCTCAAAGTTGTATTTCCATATATAACATATATTTGTTGCTTCTGTACTTTCATTACTGCTCCCTCTCTCCATATCTGTAGCCCTTTTTATTCTGCTTGTCTGAACTCCCTCTGGCTTCCTCAACTTTTCTGGGTTATAAAATGGATATCACTGAAAGCCATGGGCCACAGGGGTGTTTTCTAACATCAGACAGAAAACAGCTGCCCTGCCCCTGCCAAATTTCTCAGACACAGTTCAAAATTACCCTGTTCATTTTTGCTGCTTATCATGTTGGATTCAAGTTCACAAAGTGGGGAGAGCTAGGATGGGCTTTTTGTTTTCTAACCAAAGGTGGACTGTACAGGTGAAAGTTACAGCAAGAGGGATTCATCCAACAGATCTTGGACATTTGCAGTGTGCATTTCTAATCTAGTTTTGCCTGTTTCCTCCATTGATCATTAAAGGCACCTAAGTGTTTAGTTCAAGTACATGTTTTAGATACCAGAAGTTAATAACAGTTAATAAACCTGTTGACAATTTCCTTTTCCTGGGATAGCTCCATTTTGGCTATCATTTCCTTCAGCTGTATGGTTAAATGATGCATGTGTCCTTCATCTGCTGGAGCTGAGCTGGTGTGGTACCTGCAGCATAAACGTTGGGAAAAATCCCTCTCTGCCCTAGTTCAGGTGCTTTCGCCTCTTCCCTGTCCTTCCTTGCATTCTTTCACAGCTCTCCTCTAATCCTGAATCAGAAACCTGCTCCCTCTTGCTTCATCCATGGCAACAAGGGGAAAGAAACTTGATTAGCTCAGTTGAAGTTTGATTCTTCTTAATTACAGAGGTGAAAACTGTGATTTTTTGTTTGAAAAGGTAGTACTACATTAAAAACCATCCCTTGACAGCCGCAGGGGGATTCAGCTGACCACAGCCCTCTGCATCAGTGCTTGTTGCCTAAACCTCCCTCTGTGGTCAAGAGAGAAAAGTGGGTAAATCTAATCCTAAAGGAAATATCTAAAATGGATGATGAGGGGCCCCTAGTACAACTAGTGTTGATGCCTAGAGTTAAGTGACATCATCTCACTTCAGCTGTCTTTAACTGTCTTATAGAGAGGCTGTATTCTAGAAGAAAGTGTTTTAAATTGTAACTTCAACAGCATCTCACCAGCTACAAATTCATTCTCACAATTTATTCTGTTGCTCACTGAATTTCTCTCAGGCTAGACAAGGAGTTTCATTTTGCTTACAGTCAATCTCCCTTTGCAGCTCTGGTGCATGCTAGGGCAGTGCTGCAATGCCATCCCGAAGATGTTATTACTTTTCCTCCCTGTGCATAATGTTAATTTCCTTCACTCTCAGTCTGAACTTTGCGCAGACCAAATCAGGGTGCTGTCTGCTTTGGATTCACCAGCCATAGTTCCTACAAGAATGATATTTTGAGGAAAACGTCACCCAAAATGTAACACAGATATTCTTGTGGAAATTGTCACAACATTATGGGGTGCTTGCCTGCAGGACACAGCCTAAATGTCCATGCTATATTGGAGCCTTTCAGGCAAGTGCTTCTGCATAATGACGCTTGCTGAAAAGGGCATCAGAGTCACTAGAAGAAAGGAAGAAGCTGCCCTGGTGAGGTATGAAGAAGCCCCATAGATTTTATATGTTTTTAATAGGATTAAGATGAACACTGCTGGCACAAATGTGCTCCCCAGGGTAGCTGAATAAAACTGAGTTGAACTCTTACTTCGTTAGCTGAAGAAAGAGTAGGAATAAACTGGTACTAATGGCAGGGAAAGGAAAATGCAGGCAAACATGGGTTATACTTGCCTTAAAATTTGAAGCCAGGCACTTCGCTGGCCTTTTCTATTACTTGGAGTCCCCTATAATTAATTTGCTGCCTAAAAAAAGTGGTTTGCTGTTGCTAAGCATGAAGATCATATACAGGGAGCTACTAAAGTAGCACCTGTGTTCTGGCAATGACAGGAGACAGTAGATCTCATCTTGCCACTTCATTTTAAAGTCCTTGGTTTGTAGCAGCCGAGTGATGTACTCATAGGCGTACTCATGCCGTACTGTATAGAAGGAAGTACTGCTCTTGGTGGTTCCTCGTCTGGATTGCTGGCAGCTTTGGTGATGGGCAGGTGGATTGCATATATCTTTTACTTACTAAGGGAATGCTACATGAAGTAATTTGTAGACAGTAGTACTTCTGCAGAGCCGGAGTAATTTCAGTAAACTCCTGCTGAAGAATGGGTAGTGCTTGACATTTCTGTCAGGTTTCCCAGTAGCTCACTAAGAGCACTGTTGGAGGCTCTATGGCAGGTTATCCAGCAGCTGAAGAAGCATTGATGATTTGGATTTTAAGTGGGTAGTTTAGTACTTGCAGGTATTTAGCAGAAAAATTGCCAGCCTCGTAGTACCGTGGAAACTCTAGGTGCAGAGCTTCTGATTTCAACATCTTTGTAAATTTGTAGAGATCTTTGGACATCCAGGCTCCCCAGTCTATGGTAGAGGATTCCTGGACTGCCTGTGTCTCCACAGGGAAAACTAGCTGAGCAGATGAATTATCTGTCTAATATGAGAGAAAAAAAAGAAAAAGAAATTTGGTTTTCCTTCTGATTCATTTGTCCCCAAGATTGCCGTTCAGCAGGAAATTTCAATATTTCTAAGTTGTGTTCTAGTAAATAACTTGAGAAGCGAGGTGCAAAAGTTAGCTGTTACCAGGAGCTGAGCTATAATACGGCCAGACCTAAAGATTTCAGAAGTTTCCATTGCTTGTTTTAGGATGTACAAAGTTGCAAGGCACCTATCAGTGGGCAGGTGAAGCCGTGAACTGTGTAATTCATAATCTACAAAGTTTCAGAAAAGACCTCTGCTGAATGGCAAATGTCTTTGTTATGCGAGCAGGGGCATCTGTGAAGTATTTCTACTGGCTCTGGTTAAAGTTCTCTCAGCATATGGATTTTGCACATTTTTACACCTTAACAGGTGGTTTGAGCTCATTTAATTCTTTGGGTTTGAGGGTGGGCTGCCCAATGCAGCCTATAGCTCTGCTGGCTGCTTCTTGGGTGACTATGGACAGCTTGTTTAAAGCCAGGAAATGCAAAACACCTTTTGTTTCACTGAGAGTACTCAACATCTCACTGTAAGATAATAGAACTTCAGCAGCAGTAAGTCTGGCTGAGGCAACCTGATGTCCATAGTAACTATTTTTGAGAACTCCTGGAGGAAGCTCTGTCAGATGAACAAACATGATGTCTATCTTCAAAAAATGTCAGGGCAGGCCAGCCAGTTTAACTTTGCTGTTGGCAATGAGCAGCAAACAGAACATCAGAACACTATCACGACTGTAGGAAGATTTCTGATACTGTCATATCATGTTCTCTTACTTACATCATAAAGATTTCCTTCTCAGAAGGAAATCTGAATTAGCTGAAACTACTGTGAAGTAAAAGCAGAACTGTGGAGTGCACCATATTGAGAGAGAACTTACTGGTCATTCATTATCACACCAGGGGACTGTGCAGAGTAAAGTTCTTCAGTGGTTTGGTACTGTTCAGTATTTTCATTAATGACTTGAAGGAAAGAGTAAGAGTGCACTTTGTAGGTGTGGAAATCAGGCTGAGGCTTAGAATTAGAAATCCAAAGTACCTTGACAAACTGGGGAAAAATTCCAGAAAATATATGATGAAGCTAAACGTAAAAATTGCAATGCTTCTAAAACTTAAAGAAATTGTTCCATATTTTGGTAGGAATGTTCATTTGAATAGATGCAACATGGAGCAAGATGTTGGACTGAATAAAGGCAATATGGGGAAAACTGATGTAGAAAATGTCCTCAGGATCTAGTGAGTTATGTACTGAACATGAGTCAGCAACACTTTGCGGTTGTGAATGAGATGCACATTATTATAACTATAAAGAATATGGTCTGACACACTAAAAATTAGAGAACTCATGGAGTTCAGAATATTTAGAAATTAGAAATTCAGGTTTTTTTATAAAGTTTTTATACAGCATCCAACATAATAGAAACCATCTAATTTTCAGAGCATATTAAGTCAGAGCATTCAGGAGTTCCCATGAAACCTCTCATGTCAGCATAGCCACTCATGGGTATATGGTTTTGCAGGAGGGAAAACTGTAGTGACTTTATAGCTCCATAGTTTTTAATCTTGCATTTAAGCACCCATGAAAGTGAATCAAACCTTACTTTGTGCATAGGTCTACCTCAGCAAACACGGGACATGTCTGTGGCCTTTCCAATGGCAGATGTAGTAGGTCACTGCAAATGTGAACTGCCCAGATGCAGTACAGCTTTTCAAAACGTGACACTGAGGCTCTGGAGGGCACAGTGCTTGGAGCAAGGTGGACAGCATGATTTGAGAGAAATGTTATCTATGTGCATGGAGCATCAGCGAACATTTGAAGACAAAGTTCACAATTTATTCTTGCGGTTACCCTGTGTGGCTTCAGGGTTCTGTATCATGTGTTCTGGCACAAAGGAAAGGATGGGTGTGAACAAGATTCTTCACTGGAATGGGGACCCTCTACTGATTGTTTACTCCTTCCTTGCCAGGGTAATAAAAAGATTAAAGTATCTCTCTTTTGATTCTCTAATATATTGTAACATTTTGTGTGTGACAGGCTGTTCAAAATCTTGTCTTTGATTATTCAAACACAAGGAGTCTGGGGAATAAGAGGATTATTATCAGAAAGATTACACTATGACACTATGCTTACCTTCATTTTTATTTCTTTTTTCTTAAATGTGTTAGACATACTTTTATTAGCACATTTAATAAATTTATTCCAAACTACTTTTCACTTACCTACATATGAATATGTGGAATGTTTTGGATTAATTCTATACTAATTACATAAATACATAATTTTAAATAATGTGAAAAATAATTGAAAAGAAGTAGAAAAATATGTAAACCACTAAGCCAAAAGTGCACTCTGGTCCATACAGGTTATGCATCCACCAGCTACAGAAAACAGCAAAGTAAACAGAATAAGGACATTGTTGTAAACGACTACCATTCTTCTGGTGGTATTGAGACACCAGGTATTCACCCCATGGAAGAACAGATATTCCTGCATTTTATTTATATTGTAGTTACTTTGCATAATTTTTTATGTCTTCTTCAGTTTTTAATTCATGGAAGCAACCACACAATCTGGGGTCCTCTGAAGTTCTGAGTCTCTGAACTTCAAGAACCCTCAGAATACATACCTAAAGAACATACTGACTGCATGCCCATAGAGATTCTCTACCATATCAGAAGGATAAATTTCCTATTCCAGTTAATCAATTCTATTTTTCCAACATAGTTTCCATCTACTGCTTGTTTAAACATCACAACAGATTAATGTTTGATAGTATCAGTATCTCACTATTCTTCTCCATGGCTAGTTCTTTCTTCTAACTGAGCCTTCTGAAATGAAACTGCAACTACGACTCCCTGTGTGTACATGTAGAGTTTTTGCTATTTTCTCAACATGAGACTAATTGTTCCAGTGGGTTTGGAGGCTTTAGGCTGCATATCCCTGTGTACATTGCAGATCTTATTATTTCAAAAAAGCATTTCTGATATTGCAAAAAATATTCTATTACATCTTTAAGCTTTATTACCAGTATCTCTTTTATGCTGTTAAAACCTAAGAAATTATATTACTTTTGGTTGCAGTATAGTGATTTGGTTTTATTGTGGTTTTTTTTTGGGGGGGGTTCTTTTTTTTTTGCTTTAAGAGCTAAGCTTGAAACCACTGGAAAATGCAATGCAAATATATCTAAATATGTAATGAAAAAGGAAGGTTATACTTTTGCTGAATTGTTGTCTGATTTTAAACCCTTACTTAGCATCTCTGCCAAGACATGTATCATAAAAGTCAACTATAATTCCTAAAAGAAAGTTGATTTCCCAAGGTTGTCACAAACATTTGTATTTATGAAGGAAAATGTGCAAAGACCAAAGTTTTCCACAGAGTGAGAATTAAATCCATACGTTTCAAGCTTTTTTTGTGATTGTATTGACATTCTGTTTCATGTTATGAGGAGGATTAAGTATATCTGTTTTGGAAAATTGCCTCTGAGGACTTTATTTTTGTGAAAGCAACAGCATTGTTATGGTTCAATCAGCACCCTTTACTAGCTGAAGAGTAGAAGGAGTATTACATGAGTCATTCAAGATGAATTGCCATGGTTTTAGATAGGAACTCTTGGTTGTTATTGTTAAGAAACTATACTTGCATCCATCACGCTTTGAAAGTAATTGCTTACTTTATGTAGTTACTAATGCTAATTACATTGCAGGAGCTGACATGACAGGCTATTTGTTATCCTTGAAGTTATGCAGTAGAAAGTTCAATATGTCAGCTGGTAGCATTTTTCTGAAGTACTTGACAAGCCACCAATTCCCAATTTGTCTTCACAATTCAGCATCAAACACTTGGATAGCATTTATTTCTTATTATTTTGTCCTGACCTTTGGCAGATGAAGCCTGTTTAAGTGTCAAGTAATGAACAGTGGATAAAGCATCTTCATAGAAAGCCTATATTATGCAATTCCTTTAAGTTTGACTGTCAGTAAGTTTTGTTTTGTTCTCACTTTTGTACACACTGTAGTTCTCAAGTGGTGTGGGAAAAGAACCAGAACCTGTGGTCCTGTTCCCAAAATTGCAAGCAAAATTCAATAAAAAGGTTAGGCAGATTCCATGATTTTCCTGTGTTCAGGAAGGCTCTTACATAGATAAATGCTTAGAGTTTGAAGGTTTACAATGACTGATCTGTTTGCCACAAACCTTGAACATTCTGTGGGATGAAATAGCAGCTTCTTTTTCTCCTTCCTCTTCAAAGCTAACTTGCTAAGTGAATATATGCATATATTTGCATTTATGGTTTAAAGTCAATCATAGTGTGTCTTAGCAGGACTGACTCGGAGATTGGTGTTTCAGAGCACATGGGTATCTTTATTGCCTTGAACTCCAGAGGCCAAGTGCTCTACATGTGACTTAAACAGATGGCACTTCTGGATGTAGAGGTTCTAATAAAAATATGCCAGACATAGGGAACAGACTTAAGAATATAATATTAGTTAATGCCAGTGTGAAGAGCATATGTGACTCTACTAAGTAATGCTAGGGAATAATCTGTATATGAAAGTACATAAGGTAGCCCATGAAAGTGAATGCAATCCAAGCTAACCAACTTCTCCAGTTTGCTAAATAACAGCAAGATTCAAATTCTTATTAAGTAGATTAAAATCCTTGTGGGAAATAAACATGCTCTAAAGCCTGGATGCATTCCTTCTTGGCAAGCAATGCCATTACTGAAAGTTTCAAAGCCCTCTGATGAAAGAGGTATAGTACTCTGCACTCCAGATCATCTGAAACACATGGCAGAAAAAAACCAATTATGTGACTGAAGAATAAATTTCCACAATGATGCTTTTTGTGCCTGCAGAAACATGTTTATTTTTCAGATATATTCAATGGAATTTGTGTATATTTATACATATTTCTATTTAAAACATCTTAAAATGCTTCTTTATTAAAATAGCTTGGAATGAATAATGCGGTTTTCACCTCTTAACTTTAAACAACCAATGTTTTAGCTAGAAAACAATACATGTAGTTCATTTAATCTAAACCAAAGCAAATGACCTAAGATGAGAGACTGCTTGCTGCAACGTATGTCGGATCATTACTGTAGTAACAGTCAATTGAGTGCAGTTGATCCATTAAAGTTTGGAACAATGGGTTCACTTCCTCAACTGTATAAATATTTTTTTTGCCTGAAAAAGCAATTGGTTGTGGAATTAGTTATTGGCTTTGGTGCACATATAAAGCATTTTATTTTCCACCCAAAATATTATAAAGGCTCATTTCATTATATGGTAAGCAGAATTCTATGCTCTTTGCACCCTTCTATGCTGTTCAGCTGATCAGGTGAAATGTGTGAAATGGGAAAATGTCAACGTCATGGAAGATCTTTTACTTGTATTGCATAGCCTTTAAAGCATTGTATCACTAAAAAAGTACCCTTCATACACCAAGTCTACACAGACTGAAAAAAAAAAAAAGCAGAACTCTGTCTTTTTGTGCAGATACATCAAGTGCCCCCGAAACATGCCTTAGGCTAAGAAATCCAGGGACAACTCTTCACATCAACTCCCTAAAATCAAGCAGAAACTCTGAACCTGGTGGCCTTTGAAATGTCCATACAAAAATCAAAGCTGGCATGTTGGTGCTGTCTACCTCATGTGGTGAACTGTGAAAATGCTCAGTAAGAGGTTCACACTGTATCCTACCAATTAAAAAGTAAAAGCTCCAGAAGCCACAGATTTGTGGTGCAGATCAAAGGGATTTGCCATGGTCTGGAGTACTGCTAAGGGAGTCAGTGTGCAGTGTATCTAATTGTGGAACATGAGAAACTGTTCCAACAAACATACTATGAGAACTATCAAAGAAAGGATTGCACACCCAGCTGCTACTGCTTTTTTAGGTATTAATTTGTCATGCATCATTTCCTACTATCTCATGTCATGACATATTCTATTAAGTTATTTTGAGATACAGGCTGCAACTGCAGATGGCACCGTATGTCACATTATATCATATCAGGTGGCAGCATAAGGTAAATGCTTAGTTTGAGCCTTTAGGTTTTTTTCAGCAAATGGAACAATTAGGGGCATTCAGGTGAATGAAATGAAGAGGGTAGGAAATGAACAAACCACCTTGTGCCTACTGAAAGGGTAGAAAACTCAAGAACCTTTGAGGGTTAGATGCCCTTCAGGGTGTCCTTGCTACATCCCAGTGCTCCCACACATGTGTCTGTGGAGCCCTGGACTTTGTCCTGGTACAACCGTAACTTTGCCTCTCTTCCAGGTTCTAGACTGGTTTCCTTTTCCTAAGAACCCTCTTGCTTTGAAGAAGAAAAGCCAGGTTGTGTTTTGAGATTTGGAGGATGAAACTCAACATGGTCCCTTCCTCTGTTCCACTGATGGGCACCACAGTTCTTTTGGACGAGTTCAGTGGTTTTTGGCACACTTGTTTTGAGGCTTGAGCTTGCTCAGAAGCCTGGGGTATAAACAGACAGCCAGACACCCCAAACTCAGATCCTGGTTAGGGAAATGTGAAGGGGTGAACTTGGGCTTATGCTCCCTGATCAGGATATTATACCTGGTTTTGCCCAGAGATGACCTAATGACTAATACATGCATAAAATGGAAAGTAGATCTGGGACTCCACTTCTGCCTCCTCACAGGTCAAGCTCCTTCTTCCCTAAATACTTCGTCCTTCCTGGCTTTTTCATTCCTATCTGCACAAGAATGCAGGGGCTGTATGAGCAAGTACATCTCCCCTTTCCACTTCTCCTCAGAAATGATATTCAGATCAAATGAGTAACAGCTAACCTTCCATCCCTAGCTGAAAGAGAAAATTGGAGTATCCCTGCAATCCCTCTGACCCTTCCTTTTTGCCCAGAGGTCTGACATTTTGTTTTAGACTGCAGCAAGCCTTTGGGAAGGCTCCAGCTCTTAATGACTACCAAAGACCAAACCATCAATCTGAGAAATGATGCACCAGGGCTGGTGTCGCTGCTTCTTAGCTGTTCATGGTGAACTCCATGGTGCAGCTTCCTGCCTTTTTCCCCTTCTGCATCCCTGATGTGTCAGACCCGTCTGATGTGAGAACTGTGAGACTGCTGTCCTGGCTGATGAGTTTCTGCTCATGCAAAACAGCTATAGGAGAGACAGCCTCTGAGCAAGTGGCTTGCTTTATTAATTCTCTGGCAAAACATGCTCTGGGTTCCAGCTGTCATTAAATGCTTCCAGCAAGACTTCTCAACTCATGCACTTTAAGCATATGTCTCCACATAGGTCTCTGGAGATCAGGCACAAGGTATGTCACTGACTTTATCATCCATGCTGTATGTGAGATGTTTTGCTTGCAATGATGTGAATCTGCTGAAGATTCCCCAGATACAAGCAAAAGACCTTTTGTTTCCAAGTTGCTAGCACTCAAAACTTTCAGTGCTGACATTTTCATTCCTGTGTATTCAAGGGCTATGAATAAATGTAGGCTGGAAATCAGAAGCAATAAAGGCCTGTAACAGCCTTCCCATAAGAGCGATGGGAGCAAGCTAATTACTTTTTAGATGGACCAGAGCAGGAAAAGAATTGGATGCTGTGGGTGCCTGTGATGGCTGGTTTTGCCACTATGACCCATGTGTTTCCTTCCAGTGCTGTATTTTCTGTTTAGAGGAGAAAACAGATTACCTTCTGTTCCCATGTTTTCAAATTATTAGTGCCTTATGAGCCACCAGTGCAAGTTTAAGTTGTTGGATGCTAGCCTCCTCCCATCCTTTGCTCTCATCTAAGTGTGTTGATGCTTCATATTTAGATTAATCTGCACAGTTACGCTTAGATGCCACTTCCATTTACATTGGCTAAGTCACCCTCAGTTAATATTCCACTAATGCTGTCCTACAGTTCCCTCTGCAAGTCCAGAAAGACAGGTTCCCAAGACATCCTCAGTGAAAAGATCAGAGTAGTTCAGCATAATGTAGCATCAAGAACCACAGGAGATGTCCACAGATCTAAAAAGATAACATGAATAAGCAGAGTACCAGTGAAGGATCATTAAATCGATTGTGACTTTGTAGTGTGATTAAAATCAGTTGGACAAGGATAATCCATCTGTGCTGATGCAAGACAACTATTCATCTGAGTTAATGGTGTGTTAAAGATCATGCCATATTTTCATCTTCTAGGAACATAGGAACACTTTGTTCAGACAAAAGGGCTGTCGTCCTGTACTCTGTCTCTGACAGTAACCAGCAGTGGTTACGTAGGACAAGGATAAAGAGGGACCCTGGGCTTTCCCCATGGGTAAAACTGCTATTTATACGGTAGGAAATGTGGACATCTCTGATCAGAAAATATCTGTGGGTGAGCCAAGAAAAGAAACAGCTGAGCTGAGTCCCAGCAACAAAATTAAGACTTTATTTAAGTTAATGGAAAATGTGGATTTCCATGGGGCTGGGATTTCAAAACAGATTTTCACCCTTTGAATTTTTCACAGCAGACATGTCTGTTTCTATTAAATTTCTTAGAATCAAAAGCTACTTATTTTTATCCCTCTAGGTTCTGCTGTCCTATTAAGAAAATCACTAGTGCCAGTGGTGCCAGGATTTTATAGGTCTACAGGCTCAGGCTGTCTGTATATAAAACTAGCCTGCTTTTATTGCAGTCTGAGACTGCAAGTGCCATTCAGTTAGCTGATGAACTGATGCAGTTTCATGTGTGCCCACTTAAACCTGAAGACAGCAGTTCAGTAATGCTGTCGTGCTTTAAGCCCAGCCAGTAACTCAGAACCACACAGCCACTCGCTCACTTTCCCCTTTTCCCCCCCAGCTCCCAGGGGGATATGCCTGTATATGAGTGCCCAAGTACTAGGGCACTGTATGAGATCTGGCTCTCAGGAAAAACTGGGAAGCTGGGTCTTTGGGGGGCATGGACCATTTTTGTGAAACCAGGAGGAAGTGGTGAGACTGAGACAATGTCCTAGTCTGCTCCAGCAACTAGTATGGAAACGAGGAACAGTGTTGGAAACTGCCAGGATCTGCTTCCCTTGTTTTAACTGCTTTTTACTGGAGGATGGTTGAGTCAGAAATCCTACTGGGTGTTTCAAGGCACAACTCGAGACAAAACTGACAACCAGTCATTCTTGTGCTTTGCTTTACTCTTTGTTTTGCTGTGCCAGTTGTGCCAAACCTGTTTCCTGAGAGTCAGGTTGCTTGTGGATATCTCCTACTATCTTCAGGATCCAGACTGTGAAATTTCCAGTAAACTCGGTAGCAAAGTTTGAGTTACTTTGATTAATATAAGAAATGTTATATTCATTGGTGTCGTGAACTGCTTTCCATCTTATCATTTTGCCTGGAGTAGCATTGTAATGGAATTGGTGGCTTCAATTTTTTCCGAAATGGGTGCTTATTTACATCACTTAACTCTAGCCCAAGATCAGAATTAGGCTTTTGGCCTGATTCTGCAGTTGTTGAAACTTACATTTAAAGTTAATACATGCATCAGTCTTGACATATCAAAACCCTCTACAGTAGAGTGGTGGTGGGCTGCATTCAAAGTGCTTGGGACAGCTTATTTAATGCATGTGCACAATTATGGGTAGGCTGTCCAGTTCTACCATGCAGTACCTTTTTCAGGCAGTAAAAGTGTAAGTTGCTGGTAAAGATGAAAAATGAATGAGCACATCTAAGAGATGATATATGTAACTCAGCTGATAAAAGAAAGGATTCTGCAGCTTTGCAGCACAACACATTGACATGAAGAACAAAAAATGTATGTTCAATAATTCATATTAGCATCTTCATGCCCAATTCTTATAAGATAAATATTACAGCAGGCTGAAATGTGGACAGTTTCTTTTTGATACCATCAAATACAAACTTTGTCTTTTACAATCTGGATACCAAAACCAAATTAGCTGCTTATGTGAAAAGGAGTGATTCAGAAGCAATTACTATTTTTTAGCTGTTTCCCTAGTTAGATTTAGGATACTTGGGCCTGTCAGAGAAGAAGGCAATTCAATCTAGCAGTGAAAAAGGTATTTGGATGTATTTTTTTTCTCTGCATGTATCAGAATTAATGGTGATTCATGAGGGTCATGCTTTCAAACAATGCCTTTAATAATGATACATATCAGAGAGATCTGAAATGAAATGTCAAAGGAAAGAAGTGGAGAATGGTTCATTACAGGTTGTTACACAGGTGTTCTTGGAGAAGAGAGCAGGTAATGATCTTACAGTACCAAGGCAGTCGCAGATCTCTCATTATTATTTACAGAGTTTTCATAGGCTTGGGACTGATCCTCTTCAGCCTGGAGAAGAGAAGGCTGCATGAAGACCTCATAGCAGCCCTCCAGTATCTGAAGGGGGCCTACAAGGGTGCTGGAGGGACTCTTCATCAGGGACTGTAGCGATAGAACAAAGAGGAATGGGTTTAACCTTAAAGGGGAAGTTTAGGTTAGATATAAGGGAGAAGTTCTTTCCTGTGAGGGTGGTGAGGCACTGGAGCAGATTGCCCAAAGAAGTGATAAATTCTCTATCCCTGGCAGTGTTCAAGGCCAGGTTGGACAGAGCCTTGGGTAACGTGGTCTAGGGTGAAGCATCTGGAACTAGATGATCTTAAGGTTCTTTCCAACACAAATAATTCTAGAATCCTATGATTCTCATGGTGCCTGTCACTAGCATAAGCAAGAAACAAGCTTAGGGTGCCTCATATAATTTCCTGTTGGCACAGGCTGAGAAATTAGTTTTCCATTATTCCTTAAATAGCAAAACAAAACAAAAAATCTTATTTAATAATAAAAAAAAATTGAATGCCTTGTTTTGGAATAAGTCTTTTACCTTGTTTTGTAATCTATGGCACCATGAATAATTGCAAATATAAATAATAGGCAACATTGCAGTCTAAATACTCATTTGTATTTAAAATTAGGACTCTGAAATGCAACTCCTTGATGCACTCTGGTGTACACATTAGCCTCACATATTCAGAATTCAAATCCTATAATTCCCTAAACCTACACTTTGGAGCCTGAGAGAGAGATGCTGAAAAACTTGCATGTCCAGGACATCACTGCAAATAGTAGGCAAGTGAGAGGGAGTTTCACGATTGCAGCTAGGGAGGAAATGCTGTATGGAAACAAATGGCTGTATTTCTGAGGACCTCTTCAGGTTAAATGTATAGCATCTGCCTCTAGTTTGAAGAAATATGAGGATCTGGATTTTGTACTCTGAAGCATAAGGTCTTTTGCAATGGCGAAAACTTATGAAGAGTTTTGGGCCACATTCAGCCCCTAGTCAAATATACACACAACTCTGACTTCAGTGTGAATTTCGTGCTTGTTCCTCAGGAAAGTCTTAAAGTTGCTATTAATATGCTTTCTGGCATTTTAGGCTCTTCTTTCCTGTAGAAGTAAGAGGATTCACACATTAGAGAGCATTCCCAGCCCCAGCATGCCCTGGTGACCACTGCCTGCCAAGTTCCTTCACTGATCACCAGGGAACAATTTACCTTCATGGAGTCTGTAGATTTAATTTTCCAAAATAAAACCTTACAGATTCATATATGAGTTGAAATAAAGAGGCATTTATTAGTTATGTCTTTTACTAAATATTTACGGGGAGCCATAACTTTGACTGGTATTTTAAGTATAGTATTCAGAGATTTATTTCTCTTTCTCCTCTTTTGGATTACTAACACAGATGTACTTTCATGGGTTTTGAATTAGCTATCCTGACTCTGCGCTAGCATCAATCACATTTCTCCAGAGAAAGCTTCCTGGTGTGATTCAACTGGACATTTATGTCCCTTTGTAGCATGATATGTTGTTCCAATGAAAGCTAATGAATCTCTGGATACTGTACACATTTCTACCTGGGCTAGGTCAAGGCTTTCTAAAGTTACAGTTCTGCACATCTTCCTTTCCCAAACAAACTTGACAATAATGCCAAGTGACAAAATCCAGCACAGTAAAGAATTTCAATTTCTTGCAAGCATTCTCTTTTTGGTCTATACGGCCAGTACAGTCTGGGAGATACTCAGCTATCCAGACATAGATGTCTGCTTTAGGGTAAGATGAACTACTCCTGCGGCCCTATTTGCCTTGATTAGTCTCCATGGACTGAAATGGGAGCTTAGCCATCATGCTTATATTTAGAAACTATGCACTGTGAGCTAAATCTCACCCCAAGTGTTCAATGTTAGTTTTCAACACTGGATTAGGTTGCCCACACGTAAGTGTCAGGTGCCATGTGAAATGCCCCTGGGGATCTCACCTGCTGCCTAAGGGTCATTCCAGAATGGTGAAGGACTCTCAGAAGTCCAATTCCATATCACCCTGGCTTTGTTTTTACAGCACAAGGTATATGCATTCAAAGACCTGAATTCTGCTGCTAAATCCCATGTTGATTATGTTGCTCTAGCAGAATAGATCTTTGGGAGGGATGCTGTTCTTCAATCACTTGACAGAATAAATATGTACCCTGCATTTTGTAACCTTTTCATAATAAATACCTTACTACTGAGTTTTTTTTTTTCCTGGCTTATTTTTAATAGTGTAATCACTTTGAACATGTTCCTGTTTTTTTCTTTTTGTCCTTTGTTTTCCTTTGTTTTATCTACATTGTGGCTATTTGTTTTGTAGCCAATAACAGGAATATAGTCCTAAAATTAGACATAAGCTATCTTTATTTTATTTAACTATTTATTTTTGAAATGTGTTTGGGTTTTTTGCTGATGTTATTATAGCTGTTTACTTAGCATGATGCTTTTCATTCCACTAATAACTGCTCTCCTGCAAGACAAGCTAATTTTGCATAAATGAGTGTGTAATTACAGACTCATTTCAGAAATAGTGAAAATCCCTTCACTTTAAAAAAATGGATTAAATGGTGTTGATTGCTTACATTTTGTACATAAAAATGAATTGAGCTATATGCATTTATTCCTTCAGTGCAGCAGAATGGACAGAAAGCTATTGCAGTTACTTGGTGATATGAGGTAATATCATAGTTCATTTCTGCCCTTGTATAGAACTGCTTGAACGTTTTTTGGGTAAGAATAATGTCACTTATTTCTGAGGAAATTTTGCTAAGGACATGGAGGTGAATTTTCATTATGGTTGAATTTTATCTAGTGTCTCATGATCTGAGAGAGTTTCATGTATTGTCTCAAGATCTGAGAACTATCCTCCAGTTATGATTTTCATACATACAATTATCTTTTTCATATCGAAATGATCATTTAGGTGACTGATACAAATTTTCTTGATGGGTTGATATTTATTGGACTGTTTATGTTGATGTATAAAACAAGCTACTGCTACTGTGATGATAAGCTTTATGCATTACCTGTTGATTCACTCAATCTAAAGCTCATACATGTTTTTTTCTTGGGACCTGAGAAGACATTTGGAAGAACACCAGAGCTGAAAGCCTGCTTAGTCCAAAGATGTGAGGTTGTTAATATCAGTCACAAGAGGATTAATTCCCAAATACAAGAGGTACAATATTTGCTTGTGTTTGTGGACTTGCCTCTGCTTACATGAGTGGAGAAGTGCTAGAGACATATTCGGTTTTCTTGCAATACTGAAGGCCATGAAAGGCTGAATTTCAAGTTCTATGCTATTTTCCTCAAAGTTCTTCTTCCTGAAGAAATTTCTTCAGGAAAAACTTCTCCTATGCATTGGTTTCAAACTAATTTCTTTTAGAAAGAACTCCAAATTGAACAGAACATATCTCATCATTAAAAATATTGCTACTTCTTTAATGATCTAATTAGTAGTACCTGCCGGGGTCATTTTCATTGATTTAAATTAAAAAGAAAAAGAAAAAACATGTCAAGTGACCTACTTCTTAATGTATCCAGTAAGATCAAGGTTGGAACAGCAAAATGTTTTAATGAACACAATCCCTGTTTGCAAAAAGTAAAGCTATTACTGAAGAATAGAACAAACTAGGTTAGAGGATATTTCATGTTTTGTCATTAAAAATCATTGAAACCAAGACTGACCTGCTTTCTCCCTCTTGTGTTTACACTTGAAACAGATTAGATCATTAGGGAAACAGTAATGGTCTAATTATTTAGATTATTCTTAATTCAAATTATAGAAGTGGATGTACTTGCCTAACTATAAGTAATGAAATGCCTTTGTCTACACAACAGGACCTGTGGAAACGGTGTTTTGCCAGACTATGACCACAGGACAGTATTATTAATTTATGTGATGACTTCACAACTACCATGTAACATTAGGTTGAACAGGAACATCAGAGTTAAGAAAAAAACCTTTTCAGATCAGGCTTTAGTAATAAGTGAAGTCTCTTCTCTTTGAAGGATAACGTTGTGCAATATACATCACAGCTTGTTTGTCTAAAGACCATCTTAAAGGCCTGTAAAGCAAATAACACGTATTTCTTAGCCAGATATTGCACTATAGAATAATATGATTATCGCTATGCCTATAAAGTTAAGTAAGAGTGGCAGAAGGAGTGACCCTGAGCACTGGATCCCTATGTGAATGCTACCTCTCACCCTACCTCTGCTTTGGACAGCTCTAGCTGGCTCTTTCTAAGACCAAATTTACGTAGGCGTTGGCAGCATGGCTGTGAGCTAGCCGCTGCCACTTGGTCTTGGTGCCAAGGATTGCTCCTCAACGTTATTTTAGTTGGCAGTAGAAACATGGCCAGTTAGATACCTGGGGCCCAGTTCTACTAACCCTTTCTCAGACACACAATGATCTTGCTGCACAGTAGTGTCAGTAAAATGCTCTCTCAGCAGCGATGACTTTTATGAATAAGAAACTCTTAGGCTAGGCTTCTAGACTGGTTAAAGAGATCAGCTCAACTCTTGTTAGGCTCTGTCTGACCTTTCTGGCTTCTTTGACCTAGAAGATATTTGTCTCAGTGATCTCACTGCAATAATTCTGTGTTGGTGATTTTCAAGCCTTTAAATGAATTGTTTTCTATTTTCACCTTGAGCTTTTGTGTAAAGGTCCCCTAACACAGTGTTATCATTAGCTTTAGCCAGGAGGCTTGTCTTGTCCTACATTGAAAGACTCTGAAGGGCTGAGGGACATTGTCCATTATTGTATTCCATTTATAAGTACAGAAACAGATTTTATTTTTCCTAATTCGTGCCTGAAACTTGAAACAAGCTTAAAACAACGACTCAAACCTTCTTTAAGCAGACAATTACACTTTGAATAACTGTTGGGCAGGTGAAATCTAATCTGTTTTTTTACTGATGTATGCCATCATATTTTCCATGTATAAAGTACCATCTTCTGTTAGACTATCCCCTTTAGGCTTTTGTATGTCACTTTATATATCCATAATAGTTTTAGACATTTTGTTAAGTAAGTCTTACCCATTTCCATTTCACTGAAGCTGCAATTTCCCTAACTAATATTTTAAAATAAATATTTTTTATACAACTTCTTCAGAAACTTGTTAATTCAATAATTTGATTACTAAGCCTTTACATCCTTTTTGTAACACTGCCGCATCCAGGATTAGACCAACGACTTGATAATTATAAGGCTGAAGTTTTTGGGTCATAATTATTGGATCAGTTTGGTGAACTCAGCTTTGCAGAAGTACAACAAAGTGGTCAATGAAAGAGAACTTTCTTGCTCTATAATGAATTTTTACACCAAAATTTGAGTGAAAAACCATAGCCTATTGAAGTTTCCTTATTATTACTATTATTATTATAAGCTTCATGAACTTCTTATGTGTATGACTGCACCATCAGACACAAATAGGCTAGGCAGATGTCCTGCTCTGCATTTTTTGAAATGTGAGATGTAGTTATGTTACTTTCCTGGCAGCCTTCTGGGAAATCAGTGCATCCTAAAGCCAGATGGCTAGTATTATTTATTAGGTATCTTGACTTTCTGCTAAAATAAATGCAAAAAATCCCTTCACAAAACTAAGCCTATAATTCACAACACATAGGCTGTAGTTTCTATGGTAAGACAGATAGTTATATAGCAATGGATGCCATGAATATCATGCTGGTACAACAGTACTGCTTAACTCACTGCTTATTTGTCTGATGCAGGTGTTTGGTAACTGAGGGCCATTTCCTACATTAAGTACTGGCAACGAAGTTGTCTTGTTCATTGCGTGGGAACATTGAAAAACTTGGAAGGAATTTGAACACTGAAGAACTTTGAAGAAATTTATAGAAAAGAAACAATTATTTGCTAAAGAAAAGGAGCAATTAGTTCCAAATAACATGAGAGAGAATGCTAGTAATCTACTTAGTAGATTCCTATTATAATAAAACATATGAATGGTACAGTAATTGACACCGGAGAAAAACCTTTTCGGCAACTGCTGCTCCAGACATGTACTTCTCCATTTCTTGCGAAGTGCAAGGGATGCTATACTTACCCTTGGAAAGACTGTAGGTATTTTGAATTTTTTTACTTTCTGTTCCCCATCATACCATTCTCCAATTCACTGTTTGCCACCAGTGTCACAATGGCCTAGATCAAGTCAGCAGCCTTATTCTCAAAGTGTATTTGATTTTACATTTAAAGTTCACATGCTAAGTACCTTCTGGGACTTCAAGTCTTAAAATTAACCTCTTTCAGAAGTATTTTAAGAATTCTGGGCATATTTTATTGGCACAATAAAATTATTTTTATTTCAGAAAAGTGTCTGGTTTATGCTCTTAGTCATATGGTTTACTTCTAGGTAGTCCTGCGAGGAGCAGGGAATTGGACTTGATGATCCTTATGAGTCTCTTTCAATTTAGATATTCTATGATTCTATGAAATGAATATTACACTACAGTTCACTCTTTGACTATACATCGTTATTTTGCTGTAACTTATATAGCTACTCCTCTTTGGACTTCATTGAGGTCTTAAATAGGTCCACAAGAATGACACACAAGAACCACACAAGAATCAGGCTGCCTTCTATGGAGATGTTTCTAGTCTGCTATCTCATTTCCTAGAAAAACAACAGCTGAGGTTGGAAGGGACCTCAAAAGATCATCTGATCCAACCTTTTAAATAGACATCATAACAAATACAAATATACATCATTTTAAACTAAGTGCAAAGTAGTCATCCCATTCCCACAGAAGACTTTGAAAATTCCCTTCTCAATGTTTGATACCTGTTTGTTGCCCCGGATGTGAAGAAACAGGATCATACCCCACTAATCTTGAGAGGAAATAGTGCCTGCTGGCTGGAGATGAGGCTTATGACTGATTTCTAAATAATAAGCTAATATTTTTTTGTCAAGCAGTGATAGCAGCCAACTGCTAAATTATTAGAAGAATGCTGACAAAAGCATTTGAACAATATTTGGGGGTTTATATTTACATAGCATAGAACAAAGAGAGTGGCAATTAATAAAAACATAGATAAGTTATTTCAGGTAATATCATGATTTATAAAAGTTTATATGCTTCTTGTTAATTCTCTTACGGCTGTGTGACCTCTTATGGCTAATTGGTGCCAGTGGCCGGGTAACATTCCCTAGTTAAACCATGAAATTCCACTATCTGGGAGGTTTTCTACATTTTCATTGCCGTTAAGGCCCCTTTTATGAGCTTGATTTCCATATTATCTGCCAGCTTTAGCATTCGTTACATTAAAACTTCATTTTTCTTTTGCCTAAACATTAGTAGGTATATGTATCTTTTTATTGCTGATGATAACCAAAAATTTGCAAAAGCCCTGAAGTCACTTACCTCAGTTTTGGCTTTCATTATCTCATTGAAGTATTGTGGTTCCCTTTTCATTCTCACTCTAGGGAAAAACTGCTCCATGAAATGGTGGCTCTCAAAAAACTGTGCAAGGGTTCTGTGCATTTTAGTTTCTACATTTAAAGCCTGGGGTCTTGGAATCAGTTTTTGATGCAAATCAGTTTCTCATTTAGACAAATATGCTTTGAATCAGACATTTTCTGGGAAAAGATCTGTGCTGTGAAATGGGATGGTGTTGTTTTGGCTTCTGGTGATGTTAAGGCACCCAAGAAATCTACTATGAAACCCAGTTCTATAAAGTTTTAATATTGCTAATCTTTGTGACTATTACAGGACATGATGAATTTCCTGAAAAGTGAGGATACAGGACAAAACAGCCGCTCTAGGCAACATTTACCAACTTACAGGCTGTGTTTTCTAGTGTACACTCAGAACGTGTACTTTATAAATTATTGTATTCTCCAACTCTTCATTAACTACATAACATTGACAGGTGTTATCCAAACTTCTCTTCAGTGGATCATCTAAGCCAAGTCTTCTACGTGGTTTATGTCTACAGGCAGGTAAACAATATTAGACTATTTTTATGTCTCCTTTGTAGGTATGCTGAGTTTAAGGATGCTGGGGAGGGACTCTTCATTAGGGACTGTAGTGATAGGACAGGGGGTGTTGGGTTCAAACTTAAACAGGGGAAGTTTAGATTGGATATAAGGAGGAAGTTCTTTACTGTAAGGGTGGTGAGGCACT